>CM065054.1:86847011-87134511 GCA_032883995.1 Coronaproctus castanopsis | reverse complement strand
TTAAAGTAGAATATAGGGAATAATTCCTTCTCATCAATTTGGATTCCTGCATAATCATTCAACTAAACAACAGTGCAGCCGTGTTGTTGACAACATCTCTACAGCACTAGAGCGGAAACAGTAGTTCAACTGTTTTTCTTGATATTTTAAAGGCCTTAATCGCGTCTGGAATTCTGCCTTCCTTTTCAAACTGAAGGATATCATTCACCCATCATATATAATTTAACTATAAAATCATATCTACAAGACAGATTTTTCTGTGTTAAATATAGTGAAACCAGCTCGTAAATCTATTTCAAGCAGAATTTCCGCAAGAAAGTTTTACGGGTCCTTCCTTGTACAGTGTTTATACTGCAGACATACCGGTTAATAAAAGTGTTTATACTACAGACATACCGGTTAATAAAAATACAGTGTTGTACACTTTCGCTGACAACACATGCATTCTCTCATTCGATTGTGTCTAATAAACTTGAGGACCATTTAACACTGATTCATTCTTGGTTAACCAGATGGAGAATCAAGACTAATCAAAACTAAAAGCAGCCACATTAGTTTTACTCTGCGTAAAGGGCTAACGCCATCGGTCCATCTAGATGGAACATCCATAACCCGAGATAATCGTGTTAAATACCTCGATTTTTGTCTTGATAAAAAACTTACCTGGAGTCAACACATTAGTAATAAAATTAGGTGTGTGCGGAAGCGATATGATCTGCTCAATTATCTACTTAGAAAACAGTCAAAGCTGTCGGTTGAGAACAAACCATTATTGTAGGACTCGGTCGTAAAACCGATTTGGAATTATGGGATTGAACTATATGCATTGCTAAGTCAGTTAATATCCGGCGCTTATCATCGATGGAATCAAAAATCTTACGTCAAATTATAGACGCTTCTTGGTTCGTGTCAAATCAGTCTATACGTTCCGACTTGCGGATACCAACTGTTTCAGAAGTAGCCAAAAAAAGATACAAGTTCTTTTTCAGCAGACTAAGAAATACCGCTAATCCAGCTATTCTACAACTAATAAATCGTGATATGCTACTCGCTTCACTGCGCCAGTTGAAGAGAAACTGGCCAAGAGACAGTCTTAAAACTTCTTCCTCCTCCTCCTCCTCCATTTAATAGATATGTCGTAAGTTGTGGCCGTGGACCATCAACAAGTATCTGGTTCTTTCTTGTTCATTCGTTACATTTACTTATTGCGCTATGCGCAGATTGTAAATAAAAAAGTAAAATAAAAAGAAGAATTATATCATCTTCTCCGATCTATAACGTCGTATAACACGTCTAGAAAACTTCGTATATCTTCTTTATATTACTGGAAATCTTTCTGCTCTATTTCTAGCTCCGTTACAGTATTGACACATTAGTCCAGTGTTTTTCCTTTTTTTTTTTCTATATTATCCTAAACACGCGTCTACAAGTATATATTTTGAATGTTTCTAGCTTTCGGCGTCACGTTTTATTCAATATCCGCAGCTTTGAGCCACACACACACCATTGAGAATATCGATGATTCCATTAGTCAGTTTCTTGTTGTTATGTTCATAGAATAATCTTTCCGTATCTGTATTAGTATTTGCTAAAACGATTAATAATGTGCACACCCAGATATACCAGATATATTGTTTCTACCTTTCTTTGGATATCATGATGTCGCACAGTCAGTTTCTTCTCTTTTGTCAATAGTGACACACTTCGCACGATCTAGTTTCAGATAAGTCCTCTGACTAAAATATCGACCTTAGAAGTTCTAACAATTCTGATTCATTCGCTAACATCGTTGTGTCATTCGCACATCGTAAATTGCATATTTTCCCTACAACGACGTTACTCCGTCGGACCAGACATCAGTTACCAGCCGTATGATCCATTCGCTATATTGCACTTATACACACACACACACACCATATATGTATATATATGCTTTTTCTACCATACAAAGTTTTTATTAAAATTAATAAATGATCCACTATTTTAAAATTAGCTGGTACACTGAATTCAAAGTATTTTTCGATTATCTACTATATTATGAGAAATTTCATGCACACACATACATATATATATATATATATATATATATATATATATATATATATAATTTAATAAAAGCCAGTTCGCGTTTAGGAGTAAGGTGGAAGTTGAAACAGAACTTTGGAGAGTATTTTTTAACAGTAAGCGTGATGAATGAACTAAAAATGAATTTCCTTCAGCATTAGAATAATTTTCTTCTATATAATATGTGTGTATATAAATATTTAAATATTTTATTCGCATATACGTGTGTGCGAATTTCCATATCATATATATGTATAATGTAAATACGCTTATATAAAGGTGAAGCAGATAGAATGTCCAATTTATCAGTAATAGCGTTCGGTTTGTATGTTGAAACGAATAATACCGCGCAATTAGTTTCCATTTTTTACGACACTTAACCGTATCGAAAATGAATATGTCGTAATGAAATATTTAAGTATTATATACAAGCATGCACGTTCTTCACACACACACACACACACACAAAAATATATGTTGTTCAATGGGCAGGGACAAATTGGATCTGAGCAGCACAAGATAGGAGCGTGGGTTAATACAGACATATCGTGATATATATATATATATATATATATATATATATATATATACATAAGTGAAATTTTATTCTATTTTGTTTTTGCATTAATAATCGTTGGTAATTCGTTTGTTTCGTCTACAGATTATCATTCCCATCCGCTCATGCTGGAATCATGTTCTATTTAATTACTTATATATTTGTAAGTATGTTTTTTAATTATATATATACTTATTTCCTGTAATATGCTTGCAATACACACACACATATATATATACATATACATATATACATATAATATACGCGTAATCTACATACGGACAGCTGAGCTGGCCATCATTTAACAGTCGTTAGCTAGTCTCACATTATACTTTCCTTTATATATATATATATATATATATATATATATATATATATATATATATATATATATATATATAAAAGTGAAAAATATAAAGAACTTGAAAACAAAAATGGATATTAAAACACGTAATATTAGTATATAAATTAGTTGCATTATGAGATAAAGACTAGTATCCAGTGACCCCACGTTAGCAATTAATACGACTTTACCGGGCGCCGTAGAGAAGTAATATACCGAGATGATTATCCCATGAAACTAACGGGTTCAGTCATTCCACCTTACTATATTCCGCTTACTTACACAATAGAGGATGCCATTCAATACTTGAGCTGTTATAAAGTATAGTAAGCGTTGTTCTGTGATTAATTCATACTAATTTACCGGAGGAAGGCACGTGAGTCAGCGAATTACAAATGAGGTGAAAATCATCTCAATACGCCGTTAATACTGCAATGTTATTTATAGACTAATTGTACCATAAAATAAACAACCAAAAAAGGAAGTTCATTTTTTCTTTATGAAAAATCACAAAACTTTTCGGCTGTTCGGCCGTTACCAAGTGAATATTAAAAAATAAATAAATAAAAAAATTATAAAAATATAAAATTAAAAAAAAATATATATATTAATTTAAGATTACAATTCACAAAAAATCAGCAAAATGAAGAACAGTATTAAAATAAAACAATTTGACAGCTACATTCACTGTAAGATTGTTTTACTTAATATTGTTTTTCATTTCGCTGACTTTTTCTGAATTGTAATCTTAAATTAATATTTTTTCATTTTATATTTTTAATTATTTTTTTATCATATTTATATTGTAAACACTTTTGTTTTTATTAACAATTCCTAGAAAGACAAGTATTCGTTATAATACTACGATCGTCGTATGTATGAACTAATTTATATAAAAAATATTAATCGAGAATTTTTATACGATAATTCATTATTAAAAAATTATATTTGTAAAACGTTTGAAAATGTATTATGAACGGGTGTGTATTATATAAGGATATATATATATATATATGTGTGTGTGTGTGTGTGTGAATAATTCGAAATACGAATAAACAGCGCTTAAAACCTTGTTAGAATGAAGTACTTGAAAAATATCGAGAATACGATTAAACCTAAGATCGCGTACGAATCTATGATAAAACGCTAGAGTTAGTTGATGGCTAGTGCCGATGCTGGTCCAGTAATAGAAGAAAAAGTAATCCGATAATTAGATATGAAGAAAAAGAGAACAAATTAGTGATAACGTTTTTTTTATAAAGTATTAAGATATATTAGGCGAAATGCAAAAAGATGCTGAAAAGACAACACAACCAATTATTTAACAGGTAACAAGAGTTTATAATTTTTTTCGCTGAAAACCGTGTTCGTATTTTTTTCTTGTGACGTTTCGAAAACACTTGCAGTTTTTGAAACGTTACAAGAAAAAATTACAACCATGGTTTTCACCGAAAAAAAATATAGACGTGAAAGGTTGAAGGTGTAAGTAACAAGAGTTTTAAACTTTAGTGGTTGATATCCACACGTTTATGATTTTTAACAGTGTAAACCATGTTCGTATTTTTTTCACGCAACGTTTCGAAAACACTTGAGTTTGATAATGAAAACTGTAAATGTTTTCAAAATGTGACGTGAAAAAATACGAACATTGTTTCCACTGAAAAAAAATCATAGACGTAGGGTAACAAGAGATTATAATTTGTGCATATTGCACTTTCTATACGATCATTAAGGAAATCATTTGTATTCTAATTTTCTTATTAAAATTATCACATTTTTGTCCATATATATATATATGCATATGTATATGTGTCTATTCATATTTTAACGTGTACGCAAACATAGTATATATGTGTGTGTATAGATATTGTATATATATATATATATATATATATATATATATATATATATATATATATATATATATGCACATGTATATATATATATATATATGTGTGTATATAAGATATAATATTTTTTTTTTAATACAGCACTTTAGGCTATTCTTAGCGTTTGGCTAAATAATGATCATCTTTAACTTAATGATTACTTAGTAGTTAATTTAACCACTAAGTACAAAACGAGTGTATCCCATCGACTATGCATCCATTATACATAAATTTACATATTACAAGACTAAATTTATGAGGTGGCGACGAACGACTTGTCTAATTCCATGTTTAATGTCAAGTAATTGTCTTGCTTCTGCATTGACGTGA
The DNA here is from genome assembly GCA_032883995.1 of Coronaproctus castanopsis. Taxonomy (NCBI): domain Eukaryota; kingdom Metazoa; phylum Arthropoda; class Insecta; order Hemiptera; family Monophlebidae; genus Coronaproctus; species Coronaproctus castanopsis. The sequence continues at coordinate 87,129,329 of CM065054.1, read as the reverse complement.
CTGTCCCACCGCTGCTACGTGTAGGAAGAGAAAGCTGTAAAGGGGTGTTCAAATAGTTGTGCACATGTTCAGTAAACTGTTTATCTTCAATATCCTTTTTCGGTAAGAAAATATTTACCAGATGTTCAGCAAAACATTGGGCCTTGTCGACGTTTCTTCTGATCCATGTTTCAGTTTGACTTTTCAAGGGAGCAGCTACTGAGTCCTCCTTAAGCATATGTTTTGTCGTTCTCCAAAGGGAGTTATCTGCTGTTTTTAAATTTTGCAAGAATGACTGGAACGTGTTGTCTTTATACAACCTTAGTAACACTGCCATAATTTTCGCGCTCTACGTTTGGAAGTTATAAGTTCTCTAATCTTTAATGGAAGATAGTTTTGTTTTCTGTCACAATATAAATATGATGCAGAACAGACAGCACCATTTTTTAGCATTTTTGTTAGACTATCAAATCGAGTTTTAAGGTCTGAACTTGTCTGCATATGATTACGAAATAAATTCCAATTTGTTGTGTTATTAGTCAGTTGTACATTTTTTATGGACTGAAGTGGAACTGTATCCAAAGGAGCACAACTGGATCATGATCAGACGTCAAATTCGGCATCGTTTTACAAACGCTTTATAATCGTTTTACAAACGCTTTATAATCGTTTCCTTTTGTGATGAAGAGATCAAGAAGTTCCGGGTGTCTATTATTGTGTGATGAACAATATGTTAGCTCGTTCGGGGCTATAAATTTAAGGTTTTCCGATAATAGAACTTGTTTTAAGAGTTTACCCCTAGGATTTATTTGTTTTGAATCCCATACGGTATGTTTGGCATTAAAGTCACCTCCGCATACAAAGTAACGTCTTAGATTAAGAAAATGATATTTGAAATTATATTCGTGGACAACATAACGTGGTAGGCAGTACATAGAAGCGAGTGTTAGATCGTAAGATTGGTTTTGAAATGTTACTGATACGATCTGTATTGCTGCAGGGGAATTATTGTACGCGACAAAGTGTTTTATATACTTTCTTATCACTACATTAGCACCACCATGAGCGGTTCCATCAATATGATGACTACTATATATATATGTTATAACCAGAAATAGAATATGAGCTGTTTACTACCAGATGAGTTTCCGTGATAAGCGATACAGCAATACGTTTTCGTTTAAGAAAAAATTCTAGCTCTAATTTTTTCTGTTGAAGTCCATTTGCGTTCCGTGACGTAATTGCTAGTGATAATTGAGTGAGATTTAAGGAAGCAGTCATTTCGATTGAATTAAAATAACATCTATAGCTTTGGTAAGCAAGCTAATTAAGGGATTAATAATAGTTTTTCTAAGAAACTAGATAAACATTCTGTTAATGTATTCGAAGAATTTTCTAACGACCTGGATGTAGCCGAGAATATATTGCTTAGCAACATAAAATACAAGTACCTATAAGGTGCGTTGAAAGTTTACTTTAAAATAGTCGAAAGATTTAACGACTACGAAGATTTTCGTTCGCATTATAGTTTTATCGAAAAAATGAACAATCAAAACTCGTTCACCGGTGCCGGACCATCGGATCGTTTTGCGCCGATCAATAAAAATGATAATAACATTCACCATCATCAGCCGTACAACAACGGACCGGAAATGATGCGTCGGTTTCCCAATCGAACGGCCAGATATAATCAGAATCCGCAATTGGTAATTCCTCCTTACAAACCGGATTACAAGGAAAATCGCAATTTCGCCCACCGATCTAACAACGACAGACGATTTGACGAGCACGATACATTTAGAACGCGACAAGCAGAACATACGAACGGATACGGACGAGCAATAACGTTCGGAGACGAACGCGATAATTATTATCGTAACGTCGAACGAATGAATCGCTATTGCTATGGTCGCGATGGTGGAGCAGACGTCGATTATCGATTTAACGGAAACGATCGTGAACGAGATTTATACAACGGCTACCCACAAAGTTACGGTTACAGCGCTGGGCCTTCTTCAGTACAATCGAATCTGCAGAATTATTCGACGAACGATCCGGAATTTTGCGACTCTAACGACCGGAGTATGTGTGAATCTTTAGCCGACTTTCATCTAGAAAACAATTTCCAACGAAACGAGCAACAAAGACAACAAGGACAACAAGAACAACAATTGGGCCAACAATCGGCCGAACGGACGCCTTTAATCACACCCGGATTGAGTGCGAACGAAATGAGAAAAAAAATGAGACAACAACCGGTCGAATTATCGGAAAATCAAAAAAATGCCTTCAGCCAAACGTATCGCGATAATGTGAATACAGCGCTTATGAATCGATATTTTATGATGGAAAAGAAAAGCGACTGGATGAAATTCGGCCAGAATTAAAACGTCTGTCGACCGACTATTTAATGTCAATCTGACACCAGCTTGTTTTTATATTGATCTTCCAAAAATTGTATTATGCGAAATATTAATTATATTACGCGATCGTGTATAAAAATATCGTCGACGACAAATTAGAAGATGTAGGATACTTCGCATAATTCCACCATTATAAGGAAAACGTAAAAAAAAAAAAAACCTAAACTAAATAAATCGTTAAAATAAAAATATTTTGAAAATTTAATTTAAACAAAATTCGAGTAAACAATTAAAAAATTGAAAAAAAAAAAGTTGGCGTTAATATTTATCGTCATCATTGTACATCTATATCTATACTAATCTATACTATCTATACTAAGATGGAATTCACACATCTTATAGCCTATGTTATTGGATTCATTCTAAGCTTTGTTGTACATTGATATCACAAATAGGACAGAAATTGCAATAATTTAAAATTTTAAAAACAAGGAGACAGCGATATCGCTGCCAAATCGATTAAAATTTAACAGACATTCAGATGTACCTCCACTACCAACACCCGCCCGTCAAACAACCCATTGTTGTTGTGTTAGGGGCGTCGACGAAATAACGGACGAATATATATATATATATATATATATATATTGTTGAAAGAAAAAGTCAGCGATATTGTATTAAAAAAATAATTACACAGGCGAAGCCGTGGATAACTTATATATATATATATATATATATATATATATGTGTGTATAAATTATATATGTGGGTGAGTATATATGTATATTGTTAAAAGAAGGTGACCTATACTGTATTAAAAAAACAATTACATAGGCGAAGCCGTAGGAAACTTCTAGTACATACATTTATATATATATATATATAAATGTATGTATAAATTATATATGTGTAAGAGGAAACGAGAAAGCACATATATACATGTATAAATTACATATGAATGTGAGTATATATGTAAATGTGTTATAATATGTAAGTATAAGTAAATGTATACCTATGAACATGTACATTCTGTGTATTTGAAATTATATATATATATATATATATATATATATATATATACATATATATACATATATATATAAGGTATAATAAATACAAGTGGATAGTGTCCTAGCCAGACTTGGTTGAAAAGGGGGGTTCAAACAAAACTAAATTATAACAGTAAGTCTTGTGCCGAGCGTTAATCGTGCGTGGTTGTCCGTTCATGCGTTTAAGGATCTGTGGCTGAGGTAACTGTTTCTCTCCTTCCTCCTCCAGTCTTGTACGTGTTAGCCGCGCATTTTTCGGGTGTGTACTTTTTACAAATTGAATTTTAAACTTTTTTCAACTTTTTCTAATATACTTTTGATTGAGGAAATTGAAACAAAAAATATCTTGCATATTAATCAATATGGTTTTAGATCTGGTTGCTCTTCTGAGCATGCAGTTTTCCATTTGGTTACTTTGATTAAAGATGTACTTAAAGATAATTGTCCTGTGGTAGTTGTCTCCTATGATATCAAGGGTGCTTTTGATAATTGTAGGTGGTCTGCCATTATAGAAGTATTAAAAAGTAGTAAAATTAATCCATACATTCTCAATACAGTTATTGACTATTTCTATTAGATGACTGCTTCTCTTACCATTGGAGCTTCTACAGTCCACAAAAATCCTATGTGTGGTGTTCCCCAAGGTTCTATGTTGGGTCCCACTCTTTGGAACCTATTGTATACTCTTCTGTAGTTCATCATAAAATTGATGCTTTTTCTGCCGCTTGCAGTATGGATTGTCATCTTATTTCTTATGCGGATGATCCTTGTCATATTTTTAAATCTACAAAGATTCGGAGTTTCTTAAGTTTACTCTATGTATCCAAATACTTAGAATCTATAATATCAGATCTAGGTTTAACTTTCACTCCAACAAAGTGTAAATTATCTGTCTTTGGTAATCCTTCTTTGGTTGTATAGGTGAAAACTCTAGAATTATATCTTCATCCACAATTGAACATACTAAGGAATTAAAATATCTGGGTATTGTTATTGACGAAAAATTAACCTTCCTGCCGCTTGTTAATAATATTTCAGCTAAATGTACTATCATTTACAATAAATTACTTCGGATTCAAAATAACTCTTGGGGACTTGCTTTTAAGGAAAGGTTAATCCTATATAAAGGCATTGTGCAGTCCATCTATGGTTATGGGGATGCAACTTATGTTAATAGGAAGATGTTGAATTGTGTTAGTAAACAACAGTGTAAATTCTTGCTTTGCATCTCTTCTTTGTATTGTACAACACCAACTTCAGCTGCCTGTGTCATCTGTGGTGTCTTTCCCCTGGATCTTTATCTTATGGGGGTGGGGCCTTTAGGCTTCTCAAGGGTAATAATCCTCACATTCAACAATTCCTGTTCCTCGATTCTCTACTGTGTCCTCAGTAGCTGCTTTATAAGCAATATAAAAAACATATCTATATGATGCTTGTTAAGCAATGGCAGCAAAGGTAGGACGCTGAACTTACTGGCAGGAAAACTTATGAGTCCCTGCCAGATGTCTCATTGAGACTGAAAATAAAAAATTTTAATATCAATTTTTATAATGTGCAATTATTAACTGGGCATGGTAAGCTTGGATTATATTTATATAGGTTTAAGCTTGTCAACGTTCCATCATGTTCTCTATGTTCATCAGTTGATGATGATATTAGACATACATTGTTTCAGTATCCTGCCTTTGCTGCTATTCGTGTTAAGTTTGGGGTCCAGGAATCAAAATGCTTTCCACTTTATAAGTTTCGTAAAAACCTTTTTAGAGTATTCCGAAGAAATTATGCGATTAAAATTTAAATTAAGTAAAGTTTAAAAAGTATCTTGTTCATTGTTTTCATTTCAACTTAATTCAAACGTTATCCCAATATCAGTAATATTGAGTCTAGCATGGTCAGCTGCTTTACTTATTATTTTTTAAGTCTTTTACTAGGTATTGTTTTTGTAGATAATGGCATAACTCTTACTGGTTAATGATTACATGTATATTTTTTCTTTTATGTTATCATTTATTAAGATAATACTTTGTTTTATAAAAACATTGTATTTATATAGTTATATTGTTGTGTAAGTCACTGTTAACAAGTTGTTTCTATTCTTATATTCCCTTTAATAACAGTTATTCCTCTATGTAAGTTTGTAAGTCACAAGAGTGTAAAGTAATTTATTATTTATACTATGATATAAGTTTATATCGAGATTTATTATAATTTAATGTAATATTTTATAAATCACAAAATCGTTATATGCCTTCTTGGTGGAATAAGGAACTATGTGTATTTTACATTCCTTTTCCATCACATATTATGTTATTATAATGTGGAGGTCTTTGCATTCGTTCATGGACCTCTATATTTACATGTATATTTTTCTCTTTTTTCAACATTGGAGGGGGTGTTTTAGTGGGTAAAAATCCCACACGCTGAGTTCTTTACTTGCTGAGTGCATGTGCTGCTCTCAAAAATATATATGGTACTTATAAATATATCAGTGTCTTTTGAAGATTTTTCCCCCTCTCGCTACAAAAAAAAAAAACAGTAACTCTAAGTTAAATTGAACTTTAAGTAAATAACCAAAACTCAAGTAGGTTAAACCCCAAGCCCTAAGCAATCCAACTCACCAAAGTTATTTTTATACTTATTAGATGTCGAATATGTAATTCTATCAGAATCAATAGACGGCAGATATCTTTAACGTCACTGGAACACACTAATAGTATGTTATTGAGGACAGAGGTAGATGGTTACAAAGTACAATAAATTGCGCGAAAAATAAACGATAAGTAATGATTTTATATTTTTTGAAGGAATAATACTTAGTAATACTTAACTAAATTTAAAATTTAAAATCTATTCTTCACGTTTTTCTATAAAATTCTTCTAGTACCTCCTATATTACGAAACTATTTATTTACTTCAAAAATAACGAAATTTAAATAAAATAAGTGAAAATAAAAAAAAAAAAAAAAAATAGGTTTAACAAATGCAAAACTGCATTTAACAACGAGTATATATTTTCTTATTACCAGATTGATTCCAGGGGGGTTTAGAACCTCAAAACCCCTCCCTGGCTACGCCACTGCAAGTGGTATAGAAAATTAGATTAATGAAATAAACATACATATACCTATGTCCTTATATATATACATATATATATATATATATATATATATATATATATATATATATATATATATATATATATATATATATATATATATATATATATATATATACTGAACATCCGTTAGAGGCAGTTGAAAAAAATTATGGTGTCGGTATTTATAGGCAATAAGCGCATTCGTTAATTACAATATCGGTTGATTTAAAAAAAATATTATTTTTTTAATGGAAGAGTCTTTACAGCGTACCCAACACGATACTGTACGTACTAACTTATATATCTATAAACGAGGATACCTTTTCTAGGAATATCGCCATGTCTGGAAATAGATGTAAATTTTCAAGATGAAGTTTGGACAAAACATTGTACGGAGGACCTTTACGTGCAGAGTGCAGTAATTTAAGGTATAGGTCGGAGTTTAATGTTATTAAAAAATACATTCGAAGAACACGTGATCTGGATTGCAAATTGTACGTCCAGCATTTAGAGGGCAGTGAGGAGTGCTTAAGGAACAGGCGGTCCGGCAAAGAGTAATGCCCGAATCGTAATCTACCGATAAGTACAATTCCTTTCCGGTTAATATTTAAAAAAAAGTAGAACCATGGAAATCTAGAAAGAGACGGTTACAATTAATAGTACCTGGTAAGAGGCGACTGCTGTATACAATCTACATATGTCTGTTCCCAGAGTTTCTTATGCTCCGATTGTATAAAATTTATGATATCAAGTGCAGAAATTAAAGAGAATACTTCACCACTAGAAGATTGTCGGAGTTTCCTCGATGTTACCCATAAGAGAAACGCAAATATACTCAAGTTTTCCAGATGATTCGTTTGTAATATGATGAAAGAAATCAATGTATCTGACTCCTTCCATTTGTTTTCCACAGCCTTCAATTGTGAATCGATGATGATGAGATAATTACCCGTCATATCAATTAAGAATTATAAGGATAGACACACTCAGCGGTAAATGCGGAACAAAGATCAGACAATTTGTACGCTCTGCTAATATTAAGAGATGGGATGAAAACTGTTACTCCGTTTCCCTGAGCCGACTTCGAGCCATCTGTTAAATAAGCGTGTGCGTACGAAGATAAAACGTATCTTATAACCTATATAAGTCGGAACAAGAGCGAAGAAATTAAGCGGAACACGAACCGTGATAATATACACAAGAGGTCGCATAACATATCTGAATTGTTCCAGAGATATTCGTATTAACATAAAAACATGTTTAAATAATTCACCTATATGAATAGATTAGTCGTATATTAATGATAATAATGATTTTAATGCGTAGTGGATTTCGCGCGCTTAAGTGGGAAAGAACGGTAAACTTTTTAATAAATACGAAGTAGTGTTGTCTGCTGATGATTAAACCTAGCGCAAACCAATAATGGGAAATACATCGTTTTAATTTATATATATATATATATATATATATATATATATATATATATATATATATATTTATATTTATATTTAGTGGATAAGAATCTACACACTGATTGTGGAACTCAGCATTTAAATGTACGACGTACACGTTCAACGCTCAAACGCCTGATGTACTTACAAATTATAAAGCCCATATGAACATATGGAATAGCCCTATGGGGCTGCGCTAAGAAGACCAATCAGCAGCTTGTCCAAACTCGGCAAAACGTAATCCTACGAATAATCGTAGATCCCTATCGTTTCTCCAGCAACGACGATGGCATACACCGCGACCTCGCAGTAAAAGTGTGCGCGAAGTAATACAAGATATTGCAAAGATGCATAAATTACGACTACACGGACATTCCAATCTTGAAGCGAAAAAATTGCTCGACATCGAACTCGATACTGGCCGTTTGAAACGACTGAAACCGATTTGATTTAGCATTAAGTACTAATTTATATATGATAGTTAGTAAGAAGCCTTGCTCGCTGGAGCACTTCGCGCACCCGTCTTTATGTTTAACGTACTACTTTTAAGCATATCGTAATAATTGTAATACTTATTTGAGCGTAGTCTTACGAAAAGAATATTCGAAGGTAACGTACATCTATTATTAACCGCATACAGTTATATCAAAAATTCTTGATGAATAACAATAGAAATATGAGAAAATAAAACAACTTAAAAATTACATTAAAAATAAATATTACACAATTTACAAATAATGTTATTTTAATTTTTTCGTTATTTATAATACAAAATATTCATTTTGTATAATCCTAATGATAAGTACAAAATATTATTATCAGTAAGCACCGATATCTCTGATAAAATACTGGTAAATATCTTAAAATCGTGTTGATCCATATTACACAATCATTAACGTATAAAAAAACCCAGATCGTTAAGTTATCATTAAAAATGCACACGTGATTTAGTTGTACATTTTTCACTAATACTGACGAAAAACTATAATTGTTAACTCAATTTAATTACATATATATATATATATATATATATATATATATATATATATATATATATATATATATATATATATATATATATATATATATATATATGTAATCATCAAATGCGTTCACCGGTAATAATAACATTTAACGACGGCCAGCAACAAAACTATAAAATTACTCGTTTTCACGTTTTTTATTTTATTTTTTATTTTATCTGGTTCCCCACTCCGCACTAATTCGGTGGGGCAAGTGTATTTCTATTATTTGCGGTTATAAAGGTGCAGGGAACTAGTGTGCTTAATAATTAAGTGTGTGTAAGTGCTACCACTGAAGCAAAAAGAAAACATGTAAATAAGATTAAAAACTAATGTGTGTGTGTGTGCGAAGTATTTCCTACAGTGTGTAACTTAATATATAGGATGGTTAAGGTAAGTGAAACATAGTCCATTAAGCTATCGAGGATCTGTGTGGGGAGCTTGTAACTTAAGAAATAAAATTCATATAAAACAATCTATACAATAGTATTATACTTGGTTTAGATCCCCGGGCATAGCGATGGCAATAATCTAGCTGATCATTTAGTCACTTCAACGGTTACATTAGGGACTTTTTTGTTTTATACTCCTCCTATGGATCTCCTACTAGCGTACATTAAATACGCGCATAAGGAATACCGGAAAAATCTGTGGTCCGATCCATTTACTGCAAAGCATTATTCAACCCGACATACCTTATCTATTGTTCTACAATATTAAAATTATCATATTGCGGCGTTTTATTACTACTATTTGTCGACTGAGACTCGGCTGTAGTCGCCTTCCTGCTTCGTTACACCGAGTGGAAACTTATTACTTCTTCTAATTGCTCTCATCCTATGGATACCTATTTAGTGGCCGATGCAGACCATGTTATCCTAGAGTGTTCCCATCATAGTAATTTTCGTGTCGCATTTTATCAAGCTCTTCACAGCCTTAAAATTCCGCTTCCTTTAAATATTGCATTTCTCTTAGCTCTTCAAAATGCTGAAGTATATACGGCCCTATACTCCTATATTTTAGATTCTGGAATCATTATTTAACTTTACACATCCCCCTACATTACTTCTTACTCTGCCTAATTTATAAGTAGCCCTTTCTTATTCATTCCATAATATACAGACATCGGTAAACTGTATGGAAGCCCCAAAAAAAAAAACAAAAAAAAAATTAACGAAACATAGTGAAACAAGTTATGAATAGAAATAAAATATATAGAGTATTAAAAAAAATAAGCAAAAAAAACCGCGGACGAATGATATTAATTTCGATTAAACCGAAAAAATTGTTTTCCTATTAAATTATAAGTTTATTTCGCGATTTTAATCGTTCCATTTATTAATTTGTTTTCACCGTTTTCAGATGTACACGGAAAATAACAGTTTCGGCAATATCGATCTTTTAAAACGATCGATTCAACTGTTATCGGTAACCGTTGTTTTACATTTGAACGTATTAAGAGTGACGTATAATTTCAGTCGCGGTTTCGATGTAATTATAGGAGCAGTTCTCGGAATCGGTTTTGCTATCGTTTTTCATTTCGTAAGTAGTTTTGCATTTCGTAAAAAAATTTACCAAATTTACAGACCGTTTTTTTTTTTTGTTTATTTTGTTTTTGTTTTGAATGGATTTTCTACAAAATTTTCACTATATAAAATCACCATATATATACATATATTATATATATTATCCTAGCCGGTTCTAGTTTTTAGACCACGTATCGCCTAAACCAGTGGTGCGCAAACCGTGGGTCGCGATTACCAGAGGAGTCATCGCGACTTCCGTAGAGGTGGATAAATTCGAAGAAATGTATATAACAATAAACAAAAAGCCTATTATTAGGCAAGTAACAGATGCCAGTAAAATAATGAAATGGAATTATATTATTCGTAAAAATAGAACTGTATATTTTTACAAGAACAACTGCTCGTATTAACCCTTTCAGTCGTAACGTCCGCTATATACGATACATCAAATTTTAATACTAACGCGATTATCTGGTTGACCATTAAGTGTCCGAATTCTGATAATATTTATTATATAAAAAACACATTGAAAATTGTCTAGAGTCATCTTAAGAAGCAGTGTTGTATAATAAACACCGTGTACAAAATTACGAATTTTACGTTAAAATTGCGCGTGTGACTGCAATGGGTTAGTAGCCGATCAGAACGTTACTTTGGATGCTCTTTGGAAATATTTAAAGTAAACACTTGCAAAATAATTTTTTACGTACGTCCACACGTAACTCGGAAATTAATTTTACCGGCGGGATAAAGGCGAAATTTTATAGAAAAAAAAAAAAAATGGTTCGATTGAATCGCAAATTCGAATTTTATTCATTTCGAAGAGAATCATATACGAACCAAAAATTTCGGTGGTTATCAATCGGGAACGAATAATTCGAAAAGAAAAATAATTAAATCGACAAACATTAGTCGCATCGAAGGAAGCGCAACTGTATTATCCAGTTGCATTCGCAGACCTCAACAGGTTCACGAGATCATCATTATTTCCGTTATGGGAAGAAGAAAGCAATTGGACAAACTACCATCTGTGAAATTAAAAATAACATCTTGCAAGACACACTTACAACATCGGAGAAATGATGTAGTTGTCAGCAGACTCCGCGATTGGGCCGCGCTAAACTTATCTTCTCAATGCAACGTTGTGCTGTCTGTTCAACATATATTAACAGAATGTCCTCAAGACAGATTACATTTCTACAGAATCCTGTTCCTTCGTGATATCGGATTATATCGTTTAATTTAATACTTATTTTCCTCTGCGGCTCTAGCCATTAGGCGCTGTATACGGCACGTTAGTTTAAATAATAATAATAAATATAAATAAAACCGTCGTTACGTTAAAAGTACGCGTTTTTTTAAAATCTCTTATAAACGCAAAATTTCTATTCGACGCCCGTCGGGTAACAATTTTAAAACACCCGGTCGCCCCAAAATCACGTGATGAATTTTAAACGATTAAAAAGAATAAGTCCTCTCGTCTTTCCAAGGATCGCGATAAAATTTTACCAGAAATACCGGGGTCGCAAGTGAAAATAGTTTGCCTACCACCGAACGCCCGATCAACCACGAGGAAAAAAGTGAAATATCCATTTGAGTAGTATATTATAAAATGTTGATAAATTTTAAACAATTGTTTCGCTACACAATACTCCGTTTTTAGGTGAACTATGGATAATTTTCTAAGTAACTATTATTAAAAATTGAGACATTTCACATCGACCGGAAGATAAAACATTCGGTACGAATTAAAATTTCACGTATAGCGGACATCAAGACTGAAAGGGTTATATATAATTTTTTATTTAATTTATGTTTTTTTTTTTTTTTTTTTTTTAATTTAATTTTATCATTAACTGTTATTATTATTTTAGTTTTTAAGTTTATAAATACACGCAAATTCCGCCATCTATCTGGAGAACAACAATTTTAATTACTTATTATTAAATTCATTATACGTTTAACGATCATTTAAATCATATAAATAATAAACAAAGAAGATACAGGAAGTGATGCGATTATATAGATATAGCATGATCGTCATATTGTTCGTCGCCGAACGTCGCCAGATTTTTACGTACAAAATGATATGCGACGCACTATTTATATGCGACGCAGATGGACGCGCATATGATGTTATACGGAGTGGGATGCGACTGTATTTTCCGTTTAAATAATAATGATGAAAAACTTTCTATGTCACGTGTTGATTTCGAAACTTTGACCGTCGCAGTTCGAGCACTCTAGCAACTACGCCACCGCGACAATACATATATATATATATATACATATATATATATATATATATATATATATATATGTACGACGCTTCTTTATGGCTCAGAAACATGGCCACCATACAAGAACACACGTTTGTTGAAAGCTTTTAATGAGAGCGCACTGTGCCGATTACTACGTGTTCGTTAACAGACACCCGAGTGACGAATTGCGAAATGTTAGTGCGGGCTAACTGCAAGTCTATTCAAGTGCTGCTTTATAACAACAGTCTGACAGACGTGTAATCAGAATGAACGATGGTAGACTTCCGAACAAATTCTTTTACGAGGCACCTTTTCGACAATTACGTTATTATCAGCGAATGTTACAGATAAACAAAGTGTGTAATATTTAACATCATCATCATCATTAAGCGCCATCGCTGTATAGTGGTAGGCGACTACTTACACATTTATATACTTTGTTGCACAGTGTGTAAGTTACACATTTATATATACTTTGTTGCACAGTGTGTAAGTTACACATTTATATATACTTTGTTGCACAGTGTAAGTAGCCTACTAGAAGGCAATCATAATATAGACATACATACACACGCGGGAGAACTGATTTTAATCGCTTCGTTTCAGCGTGTTTTTGTAGTGTACTATATCGTTACCAGCGTGCACATGGTGTTGTGCGTGGTAGGTTGCCACTGCATTCCGCGTGATAATAATATTAGGTATAATTTTTATTTTCTGGCGATAATTTTAGCATCGTTCATTTTGATAAGAAAATAGGAAAACTGTCTATACACTCTGTTATTTTCAAGAGAGCCGGTTATTTTGTATTTTAAATTTTTCCTACAATTTTACACATATAAATTCTTTCTTTATAAATATATTATATTAACTTCGATTAAATTTTTCCAGAGAGAATGGTTATAACATTCGGTAGGGAAATATTTATAGTTTGTATTTGTGTATAACGTAGAAACAAATTAAGGGCGTACTAATAATAAAATTTCCAATTTTCAATTTTATATTTTACCTCCTAAGTAAAGCAACAGCCATTTTTACATTATGACGTTGATATTTATTTTCTGATTATTTTTCTTATTTTCTATTTTTAGAGTACAATTTAGTTTTCTATATGTCAAATATTCTCTAAGGTTCTCAATTACTAGTCATTTAATCGGTATTAGATTATCGGGGTACGTTTTGTTTTAATTATTTTTTAAATATTGTAAATACTTTATCAATAATTTTTGTTTGTCGTTTTTGTATATATATATAAATATATAGAATATATAGGTTTCCACTAAGCACGTAGGAAATCCTCGTCTAGAAACGATTAAAGCTCCGTTGCTGGATACGAAATTTGTCGAGCATCGTCGCGTGTCTTAATAATAAATTCGGACAGTTATGATGTTCAGAGTGGAATTATGCATTATTCGGTTTTGCACGTACAATTTTTGTTTTCCTTTAATTAAAAGTGTACTTACCAATTTTAGTAACGAGTGTTAAAAATTATCGATAGTTATACGTCATATTCGAAAATTAGACAAAATAAATTAATTTTCTACTTTAACTGATTTTCATATTCATTTATATCACAAAGGACACGAGTAAGAAATGAAGTACAAATTATTCTCCAAAAAAAAAAAAATCCTTCAAGGAAAAACATTGAAGGGAAACGGGGCCGAGGAAGAAGAAGAACACACTGGATGAAAAAATATACAAGATTGGTTGAACATCAGGAAGGCTTCAGAAATCATAAGGATAGCCAGCAATCGAGAGCAGTTTCGTTATATGACCGCCAACTTCCTGCGAGGAGAAGTTACTTGAAGCAGAAGAAACGTTTTATAAAAACTACAAAGCTTTTCGGCTATTAAACTTTTATAAAGTGAACGTTAAAAAAATATAAAAATATGTAAATATATAAGAAATAAATAAATCACTACATTCCACATTTGTCGAAACGTCTACCTTTCAAAAAAAATTTTCTGACATTCAAAAATAGTAAACTGTCAAATGCTGCTGAATTATTATTTCTGCTTTGAAATATATATATATATATATATATATATATATATATATATATATATATATATATATGTATACTCTGGAAATTAACACGTACGTATCGTAAATAATGAATACGTCGTCTTAAATTCGAGAATATCATATAATTAGACCAATGAAGCGATAAGTGCGCGTACAGAAATAACATCGAAGAACTGAAAATGACTTTAAACGACAGATGTGATCTATGTGCGTCTCTTTGCTTCCACTTTAAAATGGTTTCGTAATATCAATATGAAGTTTACACGGATTATATCGTGATTTACGTTTTCAAGAAATGCATACATGATGGCGGTAATATAAGAGGTTTAGGAAAATTTTACGACCACCCGCTACCAACTAGGATAAATCAGCGAATAAAGTTTTTACTTCTAGGCAACTCTGCGACCGAATATAACGAACTCGTCAACAGTAGACACGAAGAAGATTGCTTAACATTGAGCACCAATTTGATAAATGTTTTTTGAAATGAATACGATGAATCTGAAACGGTTTTAGCTACAGAATGTTCAGGTTCACCTACTGATGAAGAAGACTTACCATCCATTTTTGCGTCAAACGTATCAGAAGTTGTTAACAAAGCGGATCAAAATAAAGAAGAGAATAAGCACCTATTGAAGACGTTGGCCGGCTATATTGCTCACGGAGTTCGAAAACGAGGTCTGTCTACAACGTTTCGCAATATGGTTATGTGGTAGCTAATGAAACAGACTGGTTTTCGAAAATTGCAAGAGGTTCTTTAACGTATCCTACCGAGAAATGGTTTAACGTCGTGCGCAAAATGGAGCAGGAATCGAATGTATTTCACGGCGTAGAAATAAATAAAAACCTGCATGTTGTTAAAACGTTGACAAACTTGTTGAAATTAAAATATGTTAACACAGATCATTTTGCAGTTTCCTGTTATGCTAGAACAAGAAGAACGTTGATTAAAATGACAACTTTGAGAATGAGTAAATGAGCTTGAAAAAGTCGACTTTGAAAAATATAAGTATAGACGACGGACTTAGTGATATTTGTTAGTATTTTTAATATAATTAAATTACGAATAAATAAGATACAATTCAGTTTTTCCATCATATATATATATATATATATATATATATATATATATATATATATATATATATAATTTTTTTCTCGAATAAGTCAAGTTAGGACCACGGTATTTCAACTGTTTAGTTTTGATTTCTTCTGTATCCAGAATTGTCGCATTCGCTGTCGATGTTATTTTTCCTGTCTACCGTTGATTTTTTCATGTGCGCAATTTCGGCTTGTCTTTAAATTTGCCACATTCCGCTAGTTTTTTCCTCAATAGATGGCGGTCTTCCATGTAGGTTCAATGCCAACTTCGTTTAAATCGCTGTCTATCTACTTGAACCATTTCCATTTGTTCTTCAAATTCAGCAGGTATTGTTAATTAACCGTGTTGGTTTCGACCACTTTATGCGACCATAAAACCTAATTCGTCTTCTTTTCATCGCGTCAAGTAGCCTTTTCCCGCGTACGTGTACATTTCTTCATTAGATGATAATGATCCATTTACGTGCCGTATACTGATACCAGGCCAGAAGCATGGACAGGGAAGCTATAGTTGTCGAAATAGGCCGGTTGAGGAACGCTACTGTTGGACCGGCTGCATTTGGCTGCAAAAATCGTTGTAATGCTGATGGGAGACCATATCATCGAATAAGTTCAGCCTTATACTTTTGGCAGTGTAGCAGAAGGTGTTCTATTGTTAATTTAACATTGCTGCCGGAACAAATCGGTGGTGATTCTTTTCTGATCAAGTGACTACGAATGAGAGTCGTATGTCCTAATAATATAGGACGAATGACTATTTCTTCATGTCGTGTTAACGAAGGGGGAGATCGTCATAAATTAGTATCAGGTTTGAATGAGCGTAATTTGTTTGTAGTTGGTGTTGATAACCGCAATATATTCCATTTCGAGCGGAGTTGTTCGTTTATTATGCTGCGGATATCTTTAGGGCCTCTTTAGCTGCTGTGCCTGCTAGATCGTTCCCAGCAATATTTCCTCGGCCACTGGATGCTGATTTTTGCGCTTATAATTACTGATGGTGGTGATTGCTGAAAGAGAGTCGGTGGCAATGACAGAAGAAACAGTATTGTATAATAATAAATAGCTGTGTAAAATTTATAATTTTATGTCAAAATTTTATAATTTATGACCGAAAGGGTTAAGATTACAATTCACGAATCTGACAGTGAACCTATTTAACAAATAAAGGAGTAAAGCAAACGTATCGAAATGATGCCGTAGATTTTTAAAACCATTTTAATGGTACCGGAGGATTACGTTCTTCTTGGACCGTTCTTGTAGAATAATACTCCTATTATTTACATAAGCCTCAAATTATTTGCATAAACCTTACCACGACAGCGGTATTTTAATATTAAAACAACGCTACAGTTTAAACAGTTTAAACAACGCAAGTATGATAAGCGTGGGGAAAATTTAAAAAACCCGCAAACAATAGAAAAAAAAACTATATATACATCTATATATATATATATAAAAAAATATACACATATATATACACATATAACGGGAAAAAAACGTATACAAAGACAAAAATTATAACAACACACATAAAAGTTAAAACGAAAAATAAGGCTGAATTGGAATTGGAGAGATAACGTTCGTATGGCGTTTAATTTCATTAGTTGGTATTTAAAGTTTAAACGAGTTAAATTGTTATCTTACCGAATCGGCTACATAGAGTTATTCGAATTTTCGGAAAGACGACAGATAACAAACAACATATATATATATATATATATATATATATATATATATATATATATGGATTGTCACTTCGCCCGGTCGATGACCAACGAAACATTAGACCTACACAATGAATCCATTCCATCGCAATATCAATCGCTCCACGAATCACGGATAAACAATGTAGAGCTAATGCCAACGCACCGGTGAGTTTAAATAATAATTTTAATATTCGTACGCGAGCAACAAACATAATCACGGACACGCACACAACATAACTAACAATACACACGCAAACACAAATACTCCAACAATAACCTACGCTAATAAAGGCAGGTATCAAGAGCTCAGAAAATACTTTAGATAAAAACAGGTCGTTAGTTCTAAATACAATAGACGATATATTAAAAAGATTACATATAGAATAAGCGAAATTATTCCGTCAAATAATATTCGAGTCGCGTTCGGATTATCTGATAACCATTTTTGTGTCTAATAAAAAAACAGCTAAACGATCTTCTCGAAATTCGTAATAAACATTAGCCGAAAATATATGCCCTAGCATCACCAACTCAACTATTGAAAATGAACTAAAACAAATATACATCCCACCTCACCTGTTACCTATTTACGAGCAGAATGTAAACAAATTTTCTCATATACTAAGCAACCGAAGACAATTTTTCATCAACCCAGACGAAATAGAGAAAATACCGAATTCATTACTAATAGAGCACGACGAGACAAAGTACATCTCTAGTGAATCCGTTTTTTGCTACATCTGTAAACAGAGAGGCCACATTACTTCGCAGTGTCCACAAAATGAAGATACCTCGGTGACAGAAATTGACTACGATGTCTCAAATAAAAGTCAACACGTCACGGAAACAGCCGCTCCCAATGACACAACCGAAAACGTGACCTATCCGAAGGTTAACAATAACATAAAACGAGCTTTTTCAGAAAACTCATCAACTATAAGCAACGATGAATGTGTGACCAATACTCGGGTAAATGAAAACAAAAAAAACTATATAAAAAAACCAAACGCAAAACTCACAAATCTGAAAATAAAATTGAACCATTAAGTATATCTGTGCGCATCTAGACGCGGCAAAAAATTAAACGCAAACAATTATCAATTCCGAAGAAAACGATCGATGTAAAGCAGATTACTGTCAACAAATAATTGACAACTTACCAGAAAAACCAGAATACTATTAATTCAACTAATCAATCATTCACGCAAACATTGAAATACCTTAACAATATGTACATGATCACCCTGATAATATCATAAATTTTCTCGAACAATGTGAAATCGACCGAATTAAGCTACTTTTAATCATAACAAATTTACATAGTAAAGTCCATAATAAAAATTTAGAGGAAAAATATAAAGGCACCTTAATTAAACTGACATAACTGACAAGCCCCAAAACACAAAACAGCTTCTTCAGTCGTGCAAAGAATAATTTCATGAAAATAAACACAGATATCCTATTTCTTTCAGTAATCTACACATTATGTTAGATATGTTAAAAGATTCACACCAACAAATGGAAATTATAGAACAATTTACTCCTGATCTTGCAGGTGTAGGGACAATGCTAACGGAAATTAAACCACTTCTAAATCGTCATTCTTTCTATGGTGGTAGGTAACTTAACAGAAAAAATCAATCAAAAACTAATGCAATTACAAATCAGTCACCTTTAAATTAATGTATTAATGAACCAAATAATTAAAATACCCAAAAAATAACATAAATTATCTTCTCGAAATTCATAACTCGATAAACGTTAAAATCGAAATTAGAAGATTAATAAATCCAGTTAAATGAATCTCAAATATACGACTTAGCATCACCAACTCAACTATTGAAAATGAACTAAAATAAATATACATCCCACCTCACCTATTACCTATTTACGAGCAGAATGTAAACAAATTTTCTCATATACTAAGCAACCGAAGACAATTTTTCATCAAACTAGACGAAATAGAGAAAATACCACATTCATTGCTAATAGAGCACGACTTCCTCTCTAGCGAATCCGCTTTTTGCTACATCTGTAAACAGAGAGGCCACATTACTTCCCAGTCTCCACAAAATAATGCGGCGTTAGCGTAGAGATGGACACACACCCGGGTGAATTGATTGTAACCGCTTTGTTTTCCCAACACAATGCAGCACCGCGTATTTTTGTGGTGTATACTATATTGTTACTCTAGCGCGCATACGGTGTGATGGTTCGCCATTGCACACACGATAATATTAGGACTATTTATATTTTTATTTTCTGAACTAAAAAAAAAACGAACTTATTGCTTATATCCCGAACATTCAGTCCGGTATTTTGCATATATTGTTCGCTGCGGATTGTCCGGTTGGTGGTAGATGTCGGTACTGCTATGTTTGCTAACGACGCAGCACTTCTTGCACGGATTAAGGTCGCAATGAAATTTCAAATGGTTTCGACTGAAATTGAAACACGGCTAAATTTTGGCGTGTTATTGCGAACGAAATGCGTTCAGATTTACGTTTACTTTAAAGAATGCAGCCTGTCCTCCTGTCAAAATTAATAGACAGAAACGATTACGCAACAGCACGAATATAACAAAAATTACTTTATTGAGAAATTATTAAAAAATATATATATATATATAAATAATAAAATCGAATGATTTTCTGAATATGAAATAATTGTTTATTGACTTATTATTATTATTCGGTTCGGTGCAGCCGTTTGTTAAGTCGGTTTCGCCGAAAAACGATGTAGTCAGATTTATACGACGAAAACAATTTTTAATAAGCTACTTATATTTAGTTACTTTTTCGTTAGTAGCTTTAGATAGTTACTTAATCGATTATTGAACGCGCAATATAGTGTTAGACAGACTACTAACAAATAATTTCAGTCGGTTTATCCAGTTATGAATTATTCGATTCCTTTTTTAGCATTTATCGAGTGTTGTAATACAACGTGTTTTTCTGTTTTACCGACTATTAATATATAATTTGCAGGTGTTTATTATAATTACAACTTTTCATTAATGGCGTGTAAAATTCGTTACTTTTAAACGTATATTTTAAAAAATTAGCATGTATTTGTAAAATACAGATGTTTGAATGTTATAAAATTTTCGCGGTTCTTTCACGTACATATATATATGAATATAATTAAATTATTGATTTTGTATATTACTGCGAATAAGTTATTAATACGATTAGAAACTTCTAAATGAATTATGTAAATTATATAATGGAATTCAGTTTAAAATAATACAGTTTTAAACTAGTACTCGAATACATGTTATGTGTTTTTCACGTTATTACCGATTATTAATAAAATTTGCAGGTGTTTATTATGATTTACGTAATTACAACTTTTCACTAATGGTGTAAACTTCGTTACTTTTAAAGCTATATTTAAAAAAAAAAAAATCATAACGTATTTATAAAATACAGATGTCAGAAATTAGGCAAAAAACTAAAAACGTATACAGAACGTAAACAATTAGACACGAAACTACTGCGGTTAGACTGGAAGCTCGAAAAGTATTCAGGCTTAACTGTTGAAAGTAAATTATTAATTTATAAAGCCGTGTCGTAAAACACGCGCGTTGACGTATGGTCCCATATTGTGGGACTGCTCTAAAGATATTCGTGTAAATAAAATATACAGATTCCGCAATTGTGAACGATAAGATTAATTGTGTCTCCACCTAGGTAAGTAATTAATGATACCTTACACCGAGATGACAAAATTACCTATATTAGGGATAAATTCATCAATTAAGTAAAAGGATATGTAAAAATACATTCGTATACGATACATATATATATATATATATATATGCACGTACATATGCATAAATTTATATAATGTATCTGCGCATGTTACACGTCCACACCTTTTACCCTATTCTAAAGTAAGATATACAACCCGGCTTTGGAAATGTCCTATAAGAAATGTTAACATCATTGAAAACGATGATGATAATGGTTTATATCACGTGAAATAGTGGCGGAAGTACGTACTTCATTAAAACAGATATTTTAACAGATACAGGATTCACACATGAACACGGTAATATTATAGTAGGCTATATCATGGGGATACTGCCCGGTCAGCCGGAGGCCAATTCCGAGGTCAACTGGAGCCGGAGGCCAATTCCGAGGTCAACCGGATCAACACCCCCTCCACCCCTCCCACTGTACCGATTATTATACATATTTCGGCGAAATTCTTAACCCAACTAATGATGCTAACTGAATTCGACGACGCGTTATTAATCAATTATTATTATTTCGAGGTCAACCGATCATCACTTATGACCGTCACACCCCTTCACACCTCCCACTGTACCTATTATTATACATATTTCGGCGGAATTCTTAACCCAACTAATGATGCTAACTGAGAGTGTGTGCATGTGTTAGTGTGTAGGTGCGCGCATCACCAACAGTCGTATTAATCGTATTGGTGTGTGCGTGCGAGCGGTCAAAATGCAGAAACACGTTCCGATGAGCGTATGTTATTATGTGTAGACGGACTGACCACGTGTGTATGTCCGACTAACGGTCAGTCTGTCTGTCTTCTCACTCTGTTGTGTGTGTATAATCATGATCAAATCGATGATTACGTGACGTTTATACACGATTAAATGGAAGATTACGTAAGTTTACATAAGCTGTATCAAATACGTCGACGTTTCTTCAACGTTTCTTCGACGTTCTACTGACGTTTTTAGTAACTCTTACCGCGAGAGAATTCTATATATACACTCTTCGTCTTAGCCGAGTGTAATCATTCGCTAATTCGTTATCCTGATAAATAAGTGTCGCGTATTGTACAATCATCCGATCCGATTCAATTATTTTTCATCACCGCGAATATTATTTTATTTCGGTAAGTACTATTTAGTAGTTATTAATTAATAATAATTATTTTGTTATTCGATTATTTACGATATATAATTCTTTATTTTTCAAAAATTTGAGCGCATCCGCGTTCGTGTGTGTGCGAGTGTTTGTGTGTGTGTGTGTGTGCGTGCGCACGATGTTTTATACAATTTTCGATTATTAGAAAATTAATTAAAAAAGAAATTCTTCCGCGAAATAGTCATACTAATATGTAAGATTTTAATTTGTACGTCATATTTACACTCACACACACACAAGCACTCAATTCTTAGTAAATAACACTATCGATATGTGTTAATATTGATGATTATATTTTTGTAATTTAAAGCAAAATATATCGTTAGTTATAAAAAATTGCGGTTTTATTTGCTTTTTTTATTATTTTTTACGCGTAATAATAGTAATAATTTTCCGAATCCGATGAAGGGTTTTATTATCAGTCTTACCTCTTATCGCAATTTATAATTGATAATATACGAAATTTACATCGTATTATGATTAAATATTTTAAAAAATCGTAGGAAATTTAAAAAAACTTAGAATTTCTTATTTTTTTTTAGACTTTTTATAGTAGAAGTTGTAGCAGCTTTACATTAATTCGATGCGTATATTAAATCGAAATATTGTAATATTTTTTAAAAATTGTAGGAAAATACTTAAAATATAGGTTTTTCGATATAACTCTAGATTTGGTAATCACTGAAAACTTTCAAATACCGCTATTACCAATCTGATTTTTTGGACTTTTCATAGTTAAAATTTTACCAGTTTTTACATCGTACGATAATATAAAATCGATTTAATTAATTTTCTTTTTTAAAAAATCATAAAAATTAATACAAAAAGTGTTAAATACATCATCTTAGGATAAAGGTACACCATCGATGCGATCGTATATATATATAAAGATACATTAGCCATTAACTGGTTATTCACGATCGAAGGAGATTAATGCGAAGGTGTTTGCTTGTTATTTTCTAGAGCAAAAAAAGTCATCAATTACGATCAAATATGGTAAATTTTACGGTTGAAACGGTTCATAAGCGATATAGAAATCGATTCGCTACGTATCGTATATATAATCGCGTAGCCGGACTCGTAAATTTCAACTTATTTTTATCTACTATAGAGGATAAAGTGTACGAATTACTAAATTCGCACTTGCAATCGAGTGGACTAAAATCGAACTTAGTCCTACACGCTACATTTGAGAAGACTGATGGAAAATTAGGTCTGCAAACTTCACCAGGCTATTTTTACGGAAGTAGCGCAGTTTTGTTTCCGAGCAGCAATTTACGCGAATGGTTAAACGAACAATCGGCTGATATCGATACGTCTTTAACCAATTTCGAACGTGGAACGGCTTCCGGATGGTCAGTTCGTCGACTAATTTACGTAGAACTTCGTATAAATCGATACACGCCGATGAAAGGAGGCCGAGGGTTTATTTCGTTACCGAGCAGTATAGCGTGTAAAAAAGCTGTAATCAACGTAAAAAATTCGGATGAATTTTGTTTTAAGTATGCGATGTTATCGAAATTCGTTGAAAACAGGAAACACGCCGGTGAATTATATCCGTATAAGAAACCCGATATCTCAAATAAATACGATTGGTCGAATATTGAATTTCCAGTAAAATATCAATCTATTTCAAAATTCGAAGATTCTAATCCGAACGTATCGGTTAATGTCTACGGGTTAGATGATAAGAATAAAATATTTCCATTACGAATCACCAAGGAAGAACGCACTGATCATACGGATTTGTTACTAGTTCAGCGTGAGGAAGACACGCATTATTGCTGGATTACGAACTTGGAACGATTAGTCTACAGACAATTAACTAAACATAAAGAAAGAATATATTTATGCAGACGATGTTTATGGCACGTACACGATGAAAAAAGATACGCGGAACATAAAACGTTATGCGGTAAGAAGCAGCCTACAGCGATTAAATTGCCGGAAGGAGATAAAAGTGTTTTATCGTTTAAAAAACACGAGCAGAAAGAATTCGTTCCCTTCGTCGTGTACGCAGATATCGAATGCATCTTAGAGCCGACAAACTCTGATGAAGAAAATATTTCAGATATTGACGATGACGACGATGAAGTAGAAGATCAAACCGGTGTACGAAGACCGAATAAAACGAAGAATACGGTTAAAATGCATATCGACAAATCGTTCCTTTAGATAATACCGAAGAAGACGAGGCGATATTTTTGTCAGCAACAGCGTGTCATATTTGCGGACAACAATTAACAGACGGGAACCGAGTACGCGATCATTGTCATCTAACTGGAAAATTCCGCGGAGCAGCTTGCGCTACGTGTAATTTGCAATATAGACGGCCGTACTTCTTGCCTGTTCTATTTCACAATTTATCGGGATACGACGCTCATTTCATCTGTTTACATCTTGCTGACTTTCCGGGAACGATATCGGTGATTCCAAACACGGAAGAACGCTACATATCGTTTTCGAAGCAAGTAACGAGCCGAATGCGACTACAATTCTTAGACACGTTTCGATTTATGGCTAGCAGTCTGGATAAACTGGCGTCGAATTTACCGTCGGAGAGTTTTCGTCACTGTAAAACACATTTACAGCCGGAGTTAGTAGCGTTACTAACCAAGAAAGGTGTTTTTCCGTACGAATTTATTTCATCCTGGAGTAAATTAGACGAGACGGAGCTACCACCTCGCGAAGCGTTCTATAGTAGTCTTACTAAAAGCACGATTACACCGGAACAATACGAACACGCGCAACGTGTATGGTCTGCTGTAGGAGCGAAAAACTTGGGAGAATATTCCGATTGGTATCTATTAAGCGACGTACTGATACTAGCCGATGTTTACGAACAATTTCGATCGATTTGTCATCAAGTATACGACATCGATCCAGTATGGAATTTTACAGCTCCGGGACTAGCTTGGCAGGCGATGTTGAAAAGTACAGGGATTAAACTTGAATTATTGACAGATTACGATATGATTTTAATGATCGAAGCTGGTATTCGGGGTGGTATAACGCATTTAGCGGAGCGGTACGCGGAAGCTGAAAATCCGTACATCGGTAATAATTCGACGGAGGACGATGAAAATAATACGTACATCACGTACGTAGATTGTAACAACCTATACGGTCACGCGATGTGTAGGTATTTACCGTACGCGAATTTTAAATGGTTAAGCGAAGCGGAAATTAATCGATTAGACGTATTATCTATAGCGGATGATAGCGAAGTAGGTTATATATTAGAAGTAGATTTAGAATATCCGACTAATTTACACGATTTCCATAACGACCTCCCGTTATGTCCGGAAACTCGTCTAGTTAGTCATCGTAGTAAAATAAGTAAGTTATTAATTACGTTAGAAAATAAACACAAGTACGTTATTCATTACGTAAATTTAAAACAAGCTATTAATTTTGGATTAAAATTAACGAAAATTCATCGCGTAATCGCATTTTCTCAATCTGACTGGATGAGACAGTACGTAGAATTAAATACTAGATTAAGACAGGCGGCTAATAACGAGTTTGAAAAAAATTTTTATAAATTAATGGTTAATTCGGTTTTCGGTAAAACGCTCGAGAATGTAAGAGGGAGAATGTGTATGGAATTAGTAACGAACGAGGAGAAATTTACAAAATTAGTCGGAAAAACTCGATTCAAAGACCGCACTATATTTAGCGAGTCCCCGTTATTGGTCGCCGTTCACTCGCACAAAACGTCTGTTCTATTTAATAAGCCTATTTACGTCGGAATGACTATTTTAGATTTAAGTAAGGAAACCATGTACAATTTTCACTATAACGTAATGTTATCGTATTACGGACGAAATAATATTAAGTTATTATATCAAGACACCGATTCGTTTCATTATCTAATTAGAACGCGTGATTTTTATCTAGACGTAAGAACTAAATTAAGCGACTATTTCGATACATCCGATTATCCTCAGGATCATCCCTGCTATAGCGTACGTAATAAAAAAGTTTTAGGTAAATTTAAAGACGAGACAAACGGGCGCGCTATTACTCACTTTATAGGATTACGGCCTAAATTATATACGTTTAAAACGATCGATAACGATATTATTAAAAAAGCGAAAGGTGTACAACGATCTGTTCTAGCTAAAGACGTCACTTTCGAAAATTATTTAAATTGTATTCGTTGCGCATCGGCGCCGTTAAATTGTAGTTATAGAGTAGGATGTTCGTTTCGCAGTTATAAGCACGTTATGTATACCATTAAACAGAATAAGTTATCATTAAGTTGTAACGACGATAAACGTTATATATTACCCGATAATATTAATACGTTAGCGTACGGTCATTACGCGCTAGTTAATTATAAATCGAAATATCAATTAGTATTAGACGAATTAAGTATTTATTTTACGGTACATGATACATTACGATGATTGTAATAATGATAATGATGATGATGATAATAATACACCATGCAGCAATTGCATCTGGTTATTTTATAATTTTCCTAAGTGTGCTACAAGGTTGCGATTTATCACAAATACCAAGTAGCCTGTAATATTTGTTGGCGATGATAAGATGCATACACTCACACACACATACACACACGCATACATTTGTCCTTATCGTCTTCAATTCTCTCGACAAACATTAATTTTTTTACGGAAAAAATTATAACGCAATTTTTTTATTTATTTTATTTTTTTTATTTTCTTAAAAAATAGTACCATATATACAGACGTGACGTATACGTAGATGTGATGTTGATATACAGACGTATACGTAGATGAGATAATAATTATAAAACTTTTTTTACTAAATCGTTTAGCGGATTATAACTAATTTCCCGATCGTGTAATAATAATGCGTAACAAGATGTCTTCTCCGGGATAGCGGTCGATGATTTAAATTCGATCTTTAAATCTATCGGGCTGTTTGAAAGTAATTCATTCTGATAAGTAGTATCGATTACGAAAATGGTATATTTTTTCGCAAATTCGTTGATACCGATAAGCGGAGATGGATTTGGTTTCTGATAGTACATCTGCTGGAAACGAGTATACATTTGATATAGCGGAGCGTATTTATTTTCCGCGAAGTTTAATTGAAGGTTATTGTAGGGGTAATAAATCGAATTCAAGTAAACTTTAATATCGATTATATTACAATGATCGAATTCCGACATATCTTTCGTTAGTTGATTTTTCCTGTTCGTCTGAAAAGCTACTATGACGCACGAAGGTCGTTCGCTATTAGTACCGGTTTTTACCAACCAACTATGTTCGGTAGCGTGTGGTAAGTCGGGATACTCGTAAAGACTCCATTGACGAAAATTTATCGGAAGAAATTTAGCGTTCTTCACATACTGCAATAGAGCTATTCTAGCTTCGTCATTGACACGTATAAATGGTAAATTCCACGCGACGTTTTGCAATGTAATCGAGACATCCGCTGCATTCGTATCGTTATATAACGCATTTACATCTTGTCTGCCTCTGGTTAATATCAATTCGTGTCGCGTATTTATAAATACTCGCCGATAATCTTCGTGTAAGCCGGAAATAAGTTTTAACGGAATACTGAATGAAAAATAGAGCGTTTTCACATCCCCAGTCTCCGGTTTTTCGTACGTACACGCTTTAAGGTCGCTTCGATTCATAACTGAACTAGCGTAGATGTTTTCTTCGTTCTTTCCGTCCATGCTGACGTACGCTTTAAGAGTAGACGTTATACCCGGATTGCGTACTCTGTCTATTTCGACTCCGTTTATTTCGTATCGTATTTCGGAAAATAGATGAAGCGGACCAGCGAAAGCGAAATTTGTCGATTTTTTCACGTATCCTTCCAATATTAGATAACTTTCACTCGGTAATACGTAGACATCTTTCTGATGAACCGGTAATCTGATTTCGTCATTTTGACCGAAATTATTACTCGAATACGGTTTATGCGTATGATATTCGAACGAAATAATACTGTTTTCCGTCTGAATCGGTTCGTTTACACGTAGTATACTATCCATTGTATGTATGTGTGTTACACTCTGTTTGATATGACTTTGTAACCCAATTGACGTAATAGTTGTATACTGCGATGAGATAGGCGCGATTTCTTACGATTGACTCGTTGTTTACGTACGTGTCGTCTATTTATACTTTTTTTGAATAACCACCAACACAGCGAGCGAGTAGTGTTCGAGATGGAAGAGTACTTATAGGTTTTAACCATTATTGTCGCGTCTCAAGTGTAATGTAATAGTAATCGTTTCTTCGTGAAAATCGATTACACGCCCGTTTTGGTCTTCAACCGATATGGTAATATTATTTATAGTTTCATCGACTATCGGAAGATAGACGATACTCTCGGGTCTTTCGACTATCTTATAACCCGGCGCTATATCGAGTGGGAACGAATGTAGGACGTGACTGACTGTACCATTCTTGTACGAACCACGAACCAAATTACATACTAGATTGATGACGTTCACGTTATTCATTTGGATAGTACCGGATGATACATTTTCTTTATTCGCAGGCAATAATCGATATTGCTTTCCCGGATATTTCCCGCTGTATAGTTCTCCGTCGGTCTGTTTAAATCCGAGTAATCGTCCTGGTCCTTTACCGTTATTAAATAAATCTAGGTAATGTTTAGATTTAAGACGCGCTTTTAACGTGATCGGGTCGACTTTCAGCGATAAAGTATCATCTACGAATGTTTTTAGGGTCTCCTCCAAATCCGACACTTCGTAACTACCCGGATCGAGTATAACTATATTATTAGGTACGTCCACATTATGCGGTTTTTCATCCATTTTTACGTACCATACTAGCGTGTTTTCATTCTCGGTAATATTGAATATAGAATTGTAGGCTGTGAATGATGTTAATCCTAAAGAATATGAGCCCTCGGTGAGATGTAGCGGAGGAAATATGTCGCAAGACAATACGCTGCTACCCGCTCCGCTTAGTTGAAATAAGAAGGATCCCATCGTTAGAGAGCGTTGCAAAGATATTTTAAGCACAGTTCACCGCAATTTACAGAGTTGACTTTGTTCATAAATTGATACGGTGTTCTATTGTAACTTATATCGATTTTTTTATTAGCGCGTGTAAAGTATCGTACGAGTTCTCGAGGTGGCGGAAGATTACCGTAACTATCGAAATATCGAACGCGATTACCGTTCTTTATATAGCAACACCAATGCGTTCCTTTACCTTTCGCGCTATCTAGGTTAATTACAGCTGCTTCTCGATAGTGTGGACCGCTTATCGGTAAACTATCTCTGTCGAACACACCTCTAAATGATGAGATTTTTAATTGTTTCGCGAATTTTTCAATTTCCAACCCGTTTAACGGTCGATCAGTCGGTACGTTTGCAGCGACGAAAAAATTTATTTCTTTTTACTCGTTTCGATGTAGTACTGCTCGATGGTGATGATGACGTATTTAAATAAAGACCGTATCCTTGTTTGTACGGTTTTAAATAGACTCCTTTACCGACTTTAACCGACGACTCTGTTGATGATGATGATGAATCGCCAGCGTTAAAACTGCGACGCGCATCGTTAACATCTTTCACAGCTTTCGCTACGGCTGATGTAGTACCTCCAAGAGCGCCGATCAATGAAAGACCGGCTAAAATTGGAACTAATGGTAGCGCTCCGCCTATTTTTGGAACGGGTATTACACGCGTTTTAATCGATCGTTTACAACAGCGTATTTTTTTCAAGGCCGCTAAAACTTTTTTCGTTTTCGCCGAAACTGTTTTAACACCTGCCCCAGCCTTACGAGCGATTTGTAATACTTTTCGAAAGTCTAGTCTGTTCTTTGTCGATTTGGGACGAGAACAACGAGGATTACAACAACATCCTGCTCCTAGTTTCCGTTTCATCTTCATAGCGTTCGTTACTAACCACGCACTCGTTCGTTCACCGATGGTAGCTGATGAATCGGTCGCTCTTTGCCAAGCTGCGTCTTCGAGTTTCTTATCAGCTTCCGATCGCTTTTTATCGTCCTTATATAGACTATAGGCGATATCGTGTTCTTGACAAGCTTTATCTAATCCGTTTATAGGTCGACAATTACTCGCTAATCGAGCGGAGAGGTTCGTACCAGGCCCGCAATAGTTATATCCCGGTAAATGAAGTTCGAACGGTAATTTATCTATAAGCGTATTCACTAAACCACTACCGACACTTTTCGATGTAGGCGATGATGTTGTCCTATATATAGTTTTTTGACTGGGACGAGTCATATCGTTGAGGAGTGCTTATATACATATATATATATATACTTATATACTTCTATAATAATTCGGTATAAAATGTTCCAAATCGTACGCCAGAATACTTCGCTTCCGGTGGAGGACGCTTTGTATTCGATCGTAGGAAACGGTTTAACGCTAGATGAAAACGATAAATTCCGAAAACACGGCGCTCTCTTACCGAATCATATACGATGTCTAGTATGTGGAAGTAGTGGAAGTGGAAAAACTAATGCTACGTTGTCGCTACTATTTCATCCAAATGGTTTAAGATATACGTGGGTGTATATATACGGTAAATCGTTAGATCAAGTCAAGTATCGTTTACTACAGTCGGTCTTGGAACCGTTACAACCATCGATAGGTGTTAGTATGTTCGATCAATTAGACAACGTGCCGACACCTCAAGACGCGAAAGAGGATTCGGTAATTATATTCGATGATGTAGACTCGAACGACGACTTGGGAAAAATACGAGATTATTTTTCTAGAGCTAGACATAAAAATATCGATTGTTTCTATTTGTGTCAGACGTACGTTAAAATCCCGAAACATATGATACGCGATAATGCTAATATGATTATTGTATTCGCGCAAGACGAGATTAACGCGCGACATATTTACGACGAACACGCGAACGGAGGTGGATCAAATTGCGACTATAAAACATTCCGCGAAATGTGCCGTGTAAGCTGGTCGGGTGACAAGTACGGCTTCTTAACAATCGTCAAAGAAAATAATATAAATAGCGGTCGTTTCCGTAAAGGTTTCGATCAATTTCTATCGATAAAAGAAATCTAATAAGCGCTCGCTCCTACTGTTATATTACGTACATTATGGATCGTGAACGTATCGAACGTGAAATACAAGTGAAAAAATCGCTAAATACTTTACGAAACGCCATCAAAGAAAAATATAATACTCTGATTCGGGATAAAAGTTCGATGATGGATGCATCTTCGCTAGTATTACAACCGGTTATCGAACCGTTGAAAGAGTTAAAGCAAGTTATATCGGACAAAACGGGTATGACAAAGATGACAGCATCATCACCACCACCGTTAGACGCTGATGAGAAACGTATTAAATTATCCGCTATTCCTATACTTAAAACTCCGCTCAAAGCCGAACCGTTATCACCATTATCATCGGCATTAGGATCATTAACGCAAATCGAATCACCTTCTATTCGATCACCTAGTAGCAGTACAAAATTGTCGTTATTCGATCGATTTGAAGATACCGCGTACGGTATTAGGTTTCATCGTGGAACTAACGAATATAGATTGGGAGATGTACCGATTAGTTGGAATGATGAACAACGTACTTTACGATTGCACGCGAGTGAATTAAAAGATCGAGACATCGAGGTATCTACCGGTCTAGCTTATTTACTTACGCATAAACTACCGGCTCCTGAATATTACACAGAGAGTGATTTGAAAATGTATAGACAACTGTTAGAAGCTACTAGAGCTCATTTACGTAGTACCGGTGTGATAAAAGGTTTAGATAACGCCAAGTACCGCGAAATAATTAAACCATTATTCACCTCATCATCATCATCAGAAGTTGTAAAGAAAAAAGAAGGTGGTAAAATGAGACTAATGAAGTTAATAAATAGCCGTAATTGTAATAAAGGTGATATTAATACATCGTCGATTGTTTACGAATACTGGGATGATCCGAACGAATTAGTCGAACGATTAGTTTTATTACACGCCTCCAGACAAAGCGGTAATACCGGTCTTGATAACGAAATTTTATCTATCGAAGAAGAATTAGCGGAAGCCGGCTATATTCATTTACCGAGTGAATATGAAAACCAAGACGAATAACGCGTCTGTGAAAGAGCAGATTGTTAAAGAATTATTCAAACCGGCTCGTAAACATTATCCTACGCGAGCTGTACAAACATACGGACAGAATGAATTTTGGCAAGCTGACATCGTTGATATGAGACAATACGTACGTTCGAATAAAGGCTATCGATATATTCTCACGATTATCGACACGTTTTCAAATTTCGATTAGCTCGATTATACATTATATTCTTAATAGATAAAAATATACGCGTATTTAATTACGGTCGAGTACTTATTTCGCGCGAAATATAATTATAGAGAGTAATCTTGAAATTATTCGTGTGCGAATCAATTAGCGAAATATCGAACGGCGGTTGATACAATTTATGAATTATAAATGTAATTTTCTTCTTGTAGTACCGAATTGAACCATTGATGAAATATGATTAAATCAGAGTTAAGGCTCTTATTTCCATGAATCCTCATTCCATTAGCACATACACATGTACACACGCTCCCTCGCACACACACACCAATTTGATTAATACAACTGTTGACTGCGGTAAGTTTCATACACACACTCACACACACACACCAATACGATTAATACGACTGTTGGTGATGATAAGATACGCACACCTACACACTAACACACACACACACGCACACACCAATACGATTAATACGACTGTTGGTGATGATAAGATGCGCACACCTACACACTAACACACGCACACACGCTCGCTCCCTCGCACACTCATCAGTTGGTTAAGAATTCCGCCAAAATATGTATAATAATGGTACAGTGGGAGGTGTCGAGGGGGTATGGCGGTCAAAATGACAAAATTAGATTACCGGTTCATCAGAAAGATGTCTACGTATTACCGAGTGAAAGTTAAACTCGGTAATAATCGAATACCGGTTGCAGAAGTCATTGACGTGCATAATTCATTGGGTTAAGAATTTCGCCGAAATATGTATAATAATCGGTACAGTGGGAGGTGTGAAGGGAGTGTGACGGTCATAAGTGATGATCGGTAGACCTCGAAATAATAATAATCGATTAATAACTCGTCCTCGAATAATGCGAGTACGTAGATAATAATAACGTCGCGTCTAAATATCACGACGATGACGAATTTGACGATTCCGCCGACATATATATATATATATATATATATATACACATAGCTATATTCATTAACAGTTTATAAAATGTTATAGTCGGCAGGTAGCAATAATAATGAAGGATTGGAACTAGTTACTGTCAAACAGAATATATATATATATATTCCCCTGTGTGTATATATATATATATATATGTATGTATAAGAGTATATTTACAGGTAATCGAGGGCTGATCGGGAAGAGAGGAGGATTGAAACAGAAGAGCTATGACAAGAAATTAAAGAAAGTAAAACTCTCAGTTAGCATCATTAGTTGGGTTAAGAATTCCGCCGAAATATGTATAATAATGGTACAGTGGGAGGTGTGGAGGGGTGTGACGGTCATAAGTGATGATCGGTTGACCTCGAAATAATAATAATTGATTAATAACGCGTCGTCGAATTCAGTTAGCATCATTAGTTGGGTTAAGAATTTTGCCGAAATATGTATAATAATCGGTACAGTGGGAGGGGTGGAGGGGGTGTTGATCCGGTTGACCTCGGAATTGGCCTCCGGCTGACCGGGCAGTATCCCCATGATATAGCCTACTTATTATTAATAACGGTTTAAACATATATATATATATATATATATATATATATATATATATATATATATATATATAAGATGGGCATAATCGAAAATGACTAATTCGATTTTTCAGAAAAAGTTACTAATTCGATTTTTTAAACCTAAATCCGACAAATTATTCGGTTTGATTTTTCTTTATAGGCCTTCTACCGGAACATACGAGTATATCGGCTAACACGAAAAATACGAATAAATCGATTATTAAACTATTAATTCTGACTGTTCTAAACACTAAAACGAAAAATAAGCCAATAAACAATATTCTAATTTAAAAAAAAAAACACTTGAAAAAAAAATACGAAATGGTTTACATTCGAAAAATGTAGATAAAATATTATTTTTAAATAATTTAAAATAAGTTTATAATTAATATTTCATTAATATTGTAAATAATTATACGTTATTTAATCGCTAACTCTCTACGGCTCAGCTGTTCTTGTATGCTACCCTATTATTTTTTCTATATAAATATATTAAGCATAAATGCTGATTAATTGTTCCCCTTTTACAATGATAAGAAGAACTTTCCAATAATACAGAATCATAGAATGTATTAGTTTATCTGTTTTATATTTATTCGTATTAAGAAATTCAAAAGTTCTTTTCCAGGGCAAAGAATTTAATTTCCGAATTAAATTTATTCGAAAATGTCGTGTATTCGAGTACTCGTTTGAAACTGTATTTATTTTTAAACTACATTCCATTACGTTATTTATATCAATAATTTAGAATGAATACTTATTCATAGTAAATTATTACACGCATGTCTAATAAATAATTTAATATTATATTCGCATACGTGTATATGAAATAACTACGAAAATTTTATAAAATTCGAAACATTTGTATTTTAACTTTTCGTTTATTTATACTTAGGAATACAGTCTAATTTTTAAAAATACGCGTTTAAAAGTAACGAATTTTACACGCCATTAATGAAAAGTTGTAATTATAATAGACACCTGCAAATTATATTAATAGTCGGTAAAACAGAAAAACACGTTGTATTACAACACTCGATAAATGCTACAAAGGAATCGAATAAATTCATAACTGGATAAACCGACTGAAATTATTTGTTAGTAGTCCGTCTAACACTATATTACGCGTTCAATAATCGATTAAGTAACTATCTAAAGCTACTAACGAAAAAGTGCTTAAATATAAGTATAAGTAGCTTATTTATAAAAAGCGACTAAGCCGTTTTCGTCGTAGAAATCTGACTAAATCGTTTTTCGGCGAAATCGACTTAACAATTAACTGCATTGAACCGACTAATAAGCGAATGAACAACTATTTGATTTTCAGAAATATCATTCGATCATATTATTTATATTTTTTTTATAATTTCAGATTAAAATAATTTGTAATTTACATCATTCATTATTACTTTTCGAATATGTCACTGCATTTGAAAGATTACGCATCGTATATATTATTTTATACTATTTTTATGTCTTTAAAAAAAAAAATCTGTCGCGAGTTAGGATAATTAAATTTAAAATATTTAAAGTGTAAACAGCTATTTAGACTAAAATTTTATTATAATTAATTGAAAATAATTAACGATTTATATAATTAATACATTACATCGCGACATTGCATATGAGTAAAACATCCAGTATTATATGTTATGCAAAACAAATGCGACTTAAAAAAATCGATTAATCAGTCGATTTTGAAAAAAAAAACAAAAAAAAAACGATATTACTGTAATTAGTCGACCATCTTTATTACTATATCACGCTAGACGTACAAACCCTGATCACGTGTTTTTAGAATGTCCTTCTTTAAAATAACATTACGTTGACTGAACTGTACCTTAAATTACTACGCACGTCTCGTAACGGTCCTCCGTCCCTTCATCGTGAGAATTTACACAACATGTAACTAGTGATGGGAACATCGGAATGAAAAAATAACCGATTATTCGGTTTTTGAAAAAAATATCTGTAACCAGTATCCGATGGTTATAAACGGATAATGAATAACGAATAACGATAAATACTATCGAATACGGACTAGTAATCCGTAATCAGTATCGGATGTTTATAAACAGATAATAAATTAACGTATCGAATATCGACTGAAATTATCTGAAACGCGCGTGCACATTACTGATATATCTACTTCGTCTTTTTATTTTTTTTTTATTTTTTTTTAAACTTTTGGTTATTGTACGGTGTTATTAAAATTTTTTTATTTAGATTTAGCATTGTGTCAATATTTTCACGAAGTTAATTGTATACACAATTTTGCCGGCGCAATTATTAAATATGTATATATTCGAATGATTTGATTCGGTTGATTAATTATTTAAGTCGCGAAATGTTGCTTTACGAATTAAAAATATAATCATTCAAATTAATTTATCCGTATTAACCGGTATATAGAAAATGAATTTTAAAAGTGTTGTTTTTTTATTAGCATATGACAAAAATACTTCGGAATCCGTTTCATATTTAGTTTATTTACCCTATATAATTTTAAAAACTTAGTAAAAACAATTATTAGAGACATAAAAAATATCTGTTATAAAAATGTTAATAATAAAATACAATAAAAAAAACCCTGGGAATATAACACAACTGCAAACATAAAAAACGTTAATACACGTTTTATAAAACAGACAACACTGTACAAAGAAAACAGAAGACAAATAAATATCAGATGAAAATCATCCGAATAATCATCCGGTTTTTTGTATCATCTAGTTATCCATTATTCGGGTTTTTAAAATATCCGGTTTTTCTCATCACTACCTCTAACTAAACATAGTGTTATTTCTAGAGAAATTGTCGGATCATATAGAAATATAAGTTAGTAAGTACAATATCACGTTGGGTAGGCTGTAAGTAAGGGCATCCACATTAGAAATATATGTATATTATATATATATATATATATATATATATATATATATATATATATATATATATATATATATAGGTATATATGTGCGAGTGAGTGAGCGATGATTTGTGTGAATTCGTAAGAACACAGATTTGACATATTATAAAATAAGTGTCTTTACCGACCGATCAAACGTTGCAAAGCATCTGCGAGGGGCGAATAAGCTATAGGGGAATATTAATGGCGATAAGAACTAGTTTTGAAGATCCAGTCATTACGACGTTTCAATTTCATACGTGATATGTCGTGTGTTTCCCGTTAATATTTTCGCTAGTGTTGATTCTCGTCTTTTAAGTATGTAGGTAGAGTAAAGTAAATAACAATTACTAATTACATACGAATTTATTTGCCATGTGCGTCGTTAAAATTCTCGGTTAAATAATAATTGTACGTATTGTATGTTTTGAAAATAACTATAATTTACGAAAATAAAAATCAAAACATTATTTAAAAACAAAAAAAAAAACGCGACTTATCAAAGTACAGATCGAATATCACAAAGCGAACAGTCGCCATCTACTGAAAATCGGGAGTCGGACGTGAGGACAGGTTATAACTTTTTTCTGTTATTATTTTTATTTTATTTCGAAATGTATTTATATTTAATTCGAGTCGTTATTTTCAATTTTCATTTTCTATATAAGCGCATCTTTGTTTGTTTTTTTTTTTCGCCTACATACACGTAAATAAATAAAGTCTTTAATATTGACCCCCCCCATCCATAATATATACCAGCAATATTTTATAACAGGGTTAGCCAAGGTTCTTGATAGTCCGAGCAGTTATTCAAAATTTGAAATTTTTCGCGAGCCCCACGTAGTAGATACGCATTTAAAAGGTACGCAAACAAAAAGATAATAAAAAATTGTTTTACGGAAATTATATTTATCGAAGACGCGTAAATAAAAGTACAAAATACGCGTATTGAATTTAAATATTAAAAATTAAACGCATTTATTTTACTTCTCCGGATAATTCTTTAAAATTTGACGAATACACCTTTTCGACCAGTCATATCATTCTTAAGAGCCGCAGGTGGGCCCCCCAATGTTATATAAACATACACTAGATACCTATAAATGATAATAGACATCGTTATGAACACCGTATAATCGGCGCGCGTTCGATCAATATTAAATATAAGCCGATTCGAACGAAAATGAATTATCTCTGGATACGAGAGAAGAGCAGATTTTGCAACTTGGTGAAGCAGAATCTGAATTCTGTGCGAGGACGAGTGTTGGAACGATGTCCACTTCGTAATCAAAAGACGGATAAAAACTAGATTCAGAATGCTCAGGACGGGAACGATCAAAAGGAAAAAGCCTACATTCGACAGTGCACCGATATCGGATGAAAGATATACACTTTAACGCATGTCTCGAACGTAGCACGTTAAATATTGTTTGACAGAGATAGTAATTAATATATTGAATATTTACATATATAAAAACGTAAATTCAAATTCGAATTATATATTTATTCAAAGACGTTCGACTTATAGGTCATTGTACGATACGATACAATTTAGATA
The DNA here is from genome assembly GCA_032883995.1 of Coronaproctus castanopsis. NCBI lineage: Eukaryota > Metazoa > Arthropoda > Insecta > Hemiptera > Monophlebidae > Coronaproctus > Coronaproctus castanopsis. The sequence goes on along the minus strand of CM065054.1, from coordinate 87,090,590 downwards.
ATTATAAATAATATTATAATAATTGAACGGAAGGTTATATCTTCTACAAATAATTCTACCCTATGTACATCGAAAATGCTTACAGATAATTTTATAGAAATTAAACGGAAAATTATATCTTTTATAAGTTTTTACATACTTCGATAATTTAAAATAGAAATAAAAACAATTCTAGCGTATATAGATTAAAAATTTTATCTTCTGGTATAGTTTTGTAAAAATCGGAAATTGTACTTTTTGTACTTCATCGTTAACAAAAGTGCGTCTTCTGTAGAAATTCTTCTCGTTTTTCGTATGAAAAGGTTTCTTTATACGCTCCTTGTCTGATTTTCGACGTACCGATGGACAAATTTTGATCGCCATAAAACATTCACGGTGGTGAAGGTTCACTTCGAACCTGATTATTTCGTCGCATAATTTAGAATTAAAATAAATTTATATTTAATTTAATCAAACTCGTAAATTTGTTTATTTTTTCAGATTAGGACGTATTAAATTTAAAGAATTTTTAATTTGATTATATTTATGTAACATTGAAGTACACATTAACTTTTGCATAATTATAACACAATATATTACGCTATGTATTTATTTAAATTAGTAATATTTCTATAAAGAACAATCTAAATAATCGATCTAAAATTTCGCTATTTTCCTATTCGCAAAACATCATGCGTAATTCACAACAGCTAAATTGTCATTTGAGATGTTAAGTAACCCTCATAAATGGATGGTACATGTCTTTCGGGTTCATCAAAATGACCTCAGTACAAAAACGTGGTAAAAAAAGCTTATTTAAATATATATATATAGTTAATACGACACAACATTTTTTTTATTATTAAAAAAAAAAAAAAAAAAAAACGAGAAAAAAAATGTAACCCATTTACTAAGTACAGATGAAGTGCAACCAAAAGTAACGGTTTAGCAGCAATGCTCGTCTTTTAAAGATGGGCCCTTTTCAAGTTTCGAAAAATGCAGCTGTTCTGCCGCGTGTTTTACACGTTCTTTTTTCCGATAATAGAATACTCCGAATCACGCTTAGACAGACCCGTAATTCCAGTTCGCTGGCAACAGGGCTCCTCAAGATCCTTTTCGATCGAAGAATAATTTAGGAATTGGTCTGAACAATCTAGACCACCCACTGTCTGTTCGCCGATCCTGTATATAGAAATTTGTTTCTTTCTTACTGGCCGTGATCCAAAAGCGATCCATGACCCTTTTTGAACTCCAGCTAGGAGCTGTCGTGTAAATGCCAAATTAAACGATGAGACAAGATTCTACGGTGGTCTTTTATGATTATTATTATTTCTGGTGATTCGTTCCACCCAAAAACATATATATATATATATATATATATATATATATATATATATATATATATATACGGGCGTGCTTCAAATTCGAACCTAGACCCTTTTTCGCCACCCGTAACGAGTGTCAAACTCTCTGCTGGATGTATGTTTCGGTCAGTTTTATTACTTGTAGATGGAACATCTTGTCACAAGACAAGTCTTGTAACTATTGAAAAACTACACTTCATACGAAATGAGATTTAAAATGTGACATCATCAATAAGTGACGTCAGTTTTTTGCGTAAAAAAGGAGAGCCAACAACAACGAAGAAATAAAATCGTCTCCATATGTTTTAAGTGGTCATGGTGAGTTAGCCGTATCGACATCACATTTTACTCGCCGAATAAAACTAGCACTATCTATAGGGAATATGTCTATCTATCTATCTATATATATATATATATATATGTTAGGACGTTAATTAATAAATTAAAGACAAAATTATTTACTTATCGCTCAAACAGGCAATTTTGTAAAATGCGCAATTAAGATCTTTATTACTCTAAAATAATTCGTACCGTCTCATTTCACTGCTTTTCGCGACTTATTTTAATTATTTATAAATTTAATAATCGTAGACCTTTATAATTTTAATTTCTTTTGCCAGCCCAATGTTTCATTGGAGCTAACCATTTCTTTCATCTACTTGAATCACAACAGCTGAATTACTGAATCTTTCACAACAATCAACTAACTCTAATTTTATTTCAGGGATGCGTACCCAATCTTAATCATACTACCGCTACTTTTTCTAAGTCTATGTAGCACTGTTGAAAATAAATCGTATATTTGCTTATAACATATAAAAAATGCAAATGCATATTTACACTCACAATGCATGCTTATTGAACATAATTTCAATTTTTCCCACCAAACTTATATCTTGTTGACGGATTTAGTTCGCTTATGTTATTCGCACTTTATTATTTTATATTTGTACATTCATTCTCACATTTGCAATCTCATTTACCTCTTCTAATGGCAGGTACGTTCGCTAATATTCACTTTCATTATTATTATTATTATATATATATATATATTCAATACAACGCTGCCCATTTCAGTTAACTGTTTATCCTCCGATCATAACACAATATTTATAATCGTCAAAACTGGCAACATACTGCAACAACCAGTAGGTAAAACATTTAATTTTAAAAATAAGAACTGGAATTTCTTTTAGCGTCATATTTTTGATAATATAAACTTAAACCTACCTATTTCTCATACTGACAACATTGACCACTGTCCCACCACTCTGACAAACTTGATTCATGAAGCTATTGCCCTTTCTGTTCCTATCAAGTAGAATGTTTCCCCTATATCTTCGATCCCTTTATATATAACTTCCATAATTAAAATCAAAAATATTGTCAGAAAATCCTATATTAAAAGTCGTTCGCGTACTTATTCACAAAATATTAAGAAATTATTGAATCAACTTTCGATTTTAGTTCGATATTTACTAAATAAACATAATAACGAAAAGTTTAGTAAAATAATTTCTAATCTTTCTGTTAAAAATAATAGCCTTTGGAAGATAAATGTAAACAATATACACAACATCATGAAGCACTTCCCCCAATTCATGATCCTCATACTAACACATATGCATATAATAATATCCATAAAGCAGAATTGCTTGCTGCACGCTACCTTGAGGTTCACAGCAGAAATATCCATTTAGCTTCAAGCTATCAGAAGAACAAAGTACATAAAGTTATCAGCAGATTTATCGCATCACCTCAGATAACAACTAATATTAAATTAACTTCTCCCAAAGAAGTTTTTACACGTGTAAGATCAACAAAGAAGAAAAACTCGGTAGGTCATGATGGTATCCAATCTACTGTCATTAAAATGCTACCTCAAAAAGCCATCGTCCAGTTAACTAATTTTATTAACGCAATGTTTAAATTTGGGTACTTCCCTTCCAGTTAGAAAATGGATTTTCATTATTTTTTATAACTATTTTCGCAGTCGATATTCATAATTAGATACAACAATTTCGGAATAACCGCGTACAAAAAAAAAAACGATTTATTAATAAACGTTCTGATGATGGGCACGGCATGTTGCTACTCGGGTTTGTTAATATATCGTTTTACTTTTATTAATAAATTAGATTTTTTCTTTTTTTCACGCGGTAATTCCGAAATTGTTGTATCTAATTTATTATTATAATATTTATTTTATAATTTATAATAATAAATAATTCAATTTAATATTTGTTTAATGTCCGATTATTAGACAGACTAAATTAAAGTTTTAAAGAAAAACTTCCGACTAGATTTTGTATTGTTATTATTATTTTAAAATAAGTTTAAACGGAAATTTGTATAATATATATCTAGCAGTTATCTTAAATATAATACATATTTCTAAAGTCGGATAATTTTACTACTACTCGCTCAACTAAAGAAAGCTACTTCGATTTTCAATTTTTTTTTGATAATTACATCAATCAGCTCGTAATGACGAAAACCAGTAACTTCGATTACAACATAACGTACGAATTCAATAAACTAACACTAATAAAATTGAAAATACAACTAAATATAAATCCTGGAAGTTTTGAAAATTTTTTTCCCATAATATTATATTTCAGTTAATTTAGTATTTTATTCAAGATGTAAATATGTCTGTGCTATGCATGTCTAAAAAAAATAATAAGTTTAATTTTTTTATTTCTCTTTTTTACGTAACAAACACAAGTTTGACTGTTATTTCGTCGCCTTCATACCACCCACGGAACAACGCTTTTATATATGTACATCGTTCTCCTTTTTCTCCCTTTGGATGTATGCATGCATATATATATATATATACCACCCACAGAACAACCCTTTTATATATGTGCATCGTTATACCTTTCTCTCTCTTTGTATGTGTGTATATATATATATATTTGTATATTCAAAATCCTGTGAAACAAATACTATTAGAATGATTGAATATAAATTAGGGAATTTTCCACGAAGTCAGATCGTATCGTTTCACACATATTTAGCCTTTGTTTCGCCGTTTCGTCCTACCTGCTGGAATTCAGAATCCTTTCCTCAAAAGCAAATGCAGAAGGTTCAAATTGACTCAGTAGGAATTCGGATATATATATAATTATCTTAACGATTGAAATTAATGAATATTAAAGGAATAATATAATAAATTTTATTATTAACTATGTAAGTAACCGAAACTTTTTATAATTTTTTTTATTTAATTATATGGCTTAATGAATGTATTAATGATTTAGTTAATCTAATTTCATGTATTTCATTTCATTAAACATTTTTGAGATTTAATAAATAAAAAAATATTTAATACGATTATTATTATAGATTGTCAATTATGACGTCTAATCTATTTGTTATTAAGTTGACTTACTTTGCATAATTTTGTTTTATTGATATGTTGAAAGTGCTGTAATAGTTAATTTGATTATTTCATCATGTAAATGGTAATATAAGTAAATTTACCAAAACAAAATAAAATCGAAGTTAATCACTAAAAAATTTTATTACATAAACACAAAAACGAACACGAAGCTTTTCGACTATGAAGTCATTTTCAAGCTATAGAACAATAGCTTGAAAATGACTTCATAGTCGAAAAGCTTCGTGTTCGTATTTGTGTTTATGTAATAACATTTTTTAGTGATTAACTTCGATTTTATTTTGTTTTGCTAAATTTATAAAATCACTACTCTCCAATACATCAACATTAATATAAGTAAACATTTAATTATTATCTGAATTAGTTTTATTTTTTGAATATATTGAGTAAATGATTCGTTTATATCGATCGCTGGAGGTTAATGATATTTGGAAATATAATAGAAACACAATGAAAGTTACATACACTTTTTCATGTAGGTATACTTTAATCACTTTCAGCATTTAATTCATCGTATATCGTGTGTTTTATTTGGCTACAATATAGTTTTTTAACTGATGTTTTAATTATTTAAAAATGAAAATGAATTACTCTTTTTTGGGGTGTTTATTTCCTATACAGCAGATTGATCATAATTAACGCTTTGTAATTTATAATTTCATTTCCCTTGTCAGAAAATACATTATTTTAAATCTAATATACATATATACCTTTGTCGTATTGTATAAATTACAATCTACTATGTGAATAATCCAGTTACTATTTTTTTCTAAGTTAAATAACTCGTTTTACCAAAAGTGTTAAAATAATATATACAAATATAATGTTATTAAATTTTATAATTATTTCCCTAACACATAAAATAAACAAAATCATGTGCATATTTTATATAATATACAATAATAATAATAATAATAATAATAACAGATATAATTTAAAAAATGAAGTATGCTTTATAAATCTATGATAATACCGAACATAACATGTAGTATTAATATTTATTATAGTATGTTAAAAACTAAATTATTGTTATTAAAGTGATTAAACAATATCACAATGCATACGTTCAGAATAAGGCTGCGGTTACGTTGGATCAGAATTCGTGAGAAAAGTTGTGTCGCAAAATTGTCATTGGATATGCGCTTTCACATGGTGAAGTCCGTTTTTGGCTATCTCGAAAATTGGGGGTGTTACGGGGGCTTCAAAAAAAGGCCTAAAATGGCACTTTTTTTACTTAACCATCTCTATAAAATCGAATAATAATCGGATCTACTCGAAAACCTTATTTTCCTATTCAGAACGGACGGCCCTATAATTTTGTAATAACTTAAAATTCGTACGATCCACCGTTAAGGCTAAAAAACATCGCGAAAATTGGGTCAAAATCACGTTTTTCAGGCTACGTGTTTAATCGAGGCGGCCCCTTACTTACATAAATTTAGGATGACCGGTCGAGTTTGGTATCGATAGATAGATAATTAAATTTCCTATAACCTATATTCTACGGTAAAAATGCGTAAATGTCCAAGTTGAGCATTTATCCGGGCTCAAAGTTGCGAAAATGACGCGCGAAAAAAGTGCACTTTTCGTTAAAACGGACGTAAAAAAAAACAAAGGCCTAACTCGAAATTCTGTCCAAGTCGTACGGCGCTCCCAAGTTTCCGAACAACCTCGGGTACGCGGGGCCCTTTTGGGTAGTGAAATTTTTTAACGCTCATTAGTAGGTAGCTATTATCGTTTATAACTCTAGAAAGGTTTATCCGATCCAAACGAAATTTCGCTCCTTTTTTTTAAACATATTTCTCGACGTTTCGAGTTATTTAAAAGAAAATCGTTAAATCAAAATTCGAGCTTTTATAAGCTCTCGAAAGCTCCGCATTAAAAATATTAAGAAGCACATTACGAGCTTGTGCGCTTATTACGATATCGAATAGTCGAGATACCGGTGAAGTAGTTATTACGTTATTTTTTCGTATATGTATTAGCTTTAACACTTTGAGCCCCAAGCCATTTTTTAGGGTTTGCTAGAACTAACAATTGTCTCCATATATGGTGACACACCAGCTGTGATACAAATAAAGTGTCTCCATATATGGAGACGATTTTCCCTTTACAAAATGTTTTTGTGTACAAAAATGGTAGACGGTACTTCATAGTAACTCGGAATACTAATAGATAACGCTTCGATGCAATTATATTTCCAACAGGTTTTGTTTACATTCATTTGGAAATGTTTAGTGATGTGTTGAAGATTGGTCAGTTTTCAGAATATAGACCATTTTAGTGATTTTTAGTTCACGTTTGATATTATAAGTAATACGTTTTTTGAACAATTTTTTGTACAGTAATAATTAATAATAATGAATAATTTATATGGTGACATTAATGCTATTGAGCATATTTTATAATTTTAGTGATTTTTAGTTTACGTTTGATATAAGTAATACGTTTGAACATTTTTTAGTACAGTAATAATAATGAATAATTTATATGGTGGCAGTAATGCTATTGAGCGTATTTTATATGAATCAGATTTAAGTGATTTTGAAGAAAGTGGTAAGTAACCTATTATGTTAAAATATGTTTTTGTCTGCTGTTTTACTATGATATAATTAAGAACATTGTATTTTACTGTACCAAACTTTTATTAATATTACTTACAGCTGTAGCAATTCTGTTATTTTGCTATGATATAATTAAAACACTGTATTTTACTATACCACACTTTTACTAATTTACTTACAGCAACACTATAGTTTTTTTAAAATTATAACTCATTATGTATTTATCTAACATCATTACAGTATTATGTAGGCAGTGTCCGTTTTACACAAATAAGAATACAATTTAAAACATGATATTTTACAAATATTTATATATTATCTATTATTTTTTTTTCATTTTGTTTGCGTGTATTTAGACGAAAGTGAAGATGATTTTTATGATTCGGACAGCAGTTCTAGTGAAAGTGAAAATGAAGAAGATATTTGGGAAAATTACTGCTGTTCCAGCTGCCCTAATTTTCAAAAAAACATACCATTTATTCACCAAAAGCCAAAACCGCTCGATAACTTTAAAAACACGCCTCAGTTCTTTTTCAATCTCCTAATAAATGAGGAAGTAATTAACTTGATAGTTAATGAAACAAACAGGTATGCCATGCAAAAAATGGCTAATTCCCAATGGATTCCTATAACACCAAACGATATAAAAATATTTTTAGGATTGTTGTTATGGATGGGGTTGTGTAAACGGTCCAGCATAAGGAGCTACTGGTCACGGGATTTCATTTTTCAAAATAATGTGAGCGAAGTAATGAGCCGCAATAGGTTCGAAAATATTTTGCGGTATCTTCATTTTGCAGATAATGACGGTACATCATCGGCTGCATCCACTAGAATTCACAAATTTCAACAATTACAGGACCTATTGGAATGTAACTTCAAGGCGTCATATACTGTTGGAAAAAGATTGGTTATCGATGAAACTATGGTCCCATTTAGAGGAAGACTGTCTTTTAGACAGTACATACTTAACAAAAGACATCGTTATGGGATCAAATTATTTAAGCTTTATTCTCCAGAAGGATATTTATTAAAATCAGTGGTATATGTAGGAAAAATGGACAAACTAGCTGGTGTCGGGTTATCTGAAAATGTAGTTTTAAGTTTGATGGCAGAATATTTAGGCGCAGGAAGGGTGTTATATTGCGACAATTTTTACACATCTATACCTCTTGCTAAAACACTTTTAGATAATGCAACGCATTTGGTAGGGACTTTACGTCGTAATCGTCGCAACATACCCACAAACTTTTTACGATCTAAAGTTGAAAAAGGGTCAATGTTGGTCCAGCAAAATCGCTTAGGTATAACTATATACAGGTGGGTAGATAAAAGAGAGGTTCTTTTATTATCAACATATCATGATGTTGATATGACTGTATACAAAAATAAAAGAGGACAAGATAAAGTAAAACCATTAGCTATATATGATTACAATAATAACAAAATGGGCATTGATCTTAATGATCAATTAGCAAGTTATGGAACGGTTCAACGGAAGTCAGTAAAGTGGTATCGTAAAGTAGCGCTAGAATTATTATTAAACGTATCGATTGTAAATTCTTTCATATTATATAAGCAGTACACTGGTAAAAAAATATCTGTTACAAAATTTAGAGAATTAATTTGTTCGTATCTTTTAGATAACACAAATGATGCTGTAAAACCACGTAAATTGAAACATGTGTTATCTAAAGGTAAGCGATCAAATTGTACCGCATGTTATAAGAGGTTTAGAAACGATGGGAAAAGTCGTACAGAAGCTAATGCCTTAGCAAAAAAGGTGTTCACTAGGTGTGATCAGTGTATTGGTAACCCTGCTATTTGTTTACCATGTTTCAATAATTCACATAAGTAGTTAAAAAAATTGTTATTTGTACATATATTTTATCTAAATAATATTTTTGTTTTGGTACCTGTTTTTGTAATATTATTAGACACAATATACCCGTTCAATTTATAATGACTGTTTCAATTGTGGTGATAACTTACTCGCGTCTCCATATATGGTGACAATTTTTTTTTTCAAAATTAAGGTTATAGGTGAGTTTAAGAAATATTTGTTAATGCTAGAGTATATTAAAAATGATTTTTAACAACATGGGTAAGTTTTATCAAAAGTGTTTTTTTATACATTTTTACCAAAAACACCATGGTCCCGTTTGAACAACATCCGTCTCCATATATGGAGACGTGGGGCTTAAAGTGTTAAAACGAAATAAACATTTTTTAAATCGGTTGAAAATTAAATTTTTAATCGTAAATCCGAAATTGAAAAGTTGTACGAAATTTCCTCTATTCTTATCTTACGGAAAATCGCCTACGTTCGCGTTCGGACGGCTGTTTACGTACTTTAAAATGATTTTACGACCGATATAGTTATTATACTTTTCGATCTGCGTACTCAGGGCTTTCTTCCGATGTAGAAATTAAATCGAAAACTTTAACCGTTCCCCGGTTATCCCTGTTGAAAGTTCGCTATACTAGGAAATTTAAAGTTCTTTCCGTAAAATATGGTCAACTTCGAAGCTTAATAACTCGATAAATAATATACATTTCGCTATTAGCGATTTAAACTTTTTTCGAGCGCAAGTAAAGAGCTTCCGAACGGGATAGAGTTTTTCGAAATCGGATCGATTTTCGTTAAGCTACCAATTTGGAAAGGTGAAAAAGTGGCGAAATTTCGAGTAAATTTTTAAACAATCGTAAAAAATTGCCATTCGGATCCAATGTAACCTCGGCCTAAGGGATTAACATACAAATACTAATTTAAACGAAAAGAATAAACAGTATACGTTAATTTTTATAATATACCATTTATCGCTTGTCATTAAATATACTTAAAAAGATTTGGTACAGCTGAAACTGAAGACTGTATTATATATAACATTTAGGATATGGTTTATTATGTTTATTATGTTTATTATGTATTACAAGAGTGTTATTTTAAAGAGATTGCACTACATTATGGTATAAAAGAGTTGGTAAGTGATAAATTTTGAATTTACAATATTTATAATAACATAAAATTGCATATTTCAACGGCCATTTACTTTAATAAGAAAGAGAGCGCTTATGGTTTTACAGAGTATAACTTCATCTTTCACATGTTGTGTTGTCTCGAAATTATTTTTCCTATCTGAAGAGATCATTCTTATATTATAAACATTCAAACTTCTATGTTTATATTTTAGACTGTAGTTAGTAATATTTCAGTCACGTGAATAACAATTAATTGTTTTTTATATATACACGTGGTCTGTTTTTATATAACGTTAGGTATCGTTTTCAAATATCGGAATGAGTGAAAAAGTATCCGTTTTGAATAGTGTTAAGATTAAAATATACAAGAGATAAATGAATGAAAATTTAACTAAATCATTGTTAAAAAAAGGAAGGGCAAAATATCGGTTTATTATTAAGGAAACAATATAAATAACCTTTCAACTTTTTATTCTTGTAATATATTTGATAGACGAATAATTTATATGGAACCTTGAAAATTATCGGACTAATGTTATTTAAAAATATAATAAATGAATAATTTTTTGATTTTTTCTACTACGTTGTTTGAAAATGAATGGTCAAATGCTAATGATAAAAATTCATAGTGAAGAAACATCAATGAAAGTTTAGCTACGCAAAAATTCGTCGCGACTTTATTGTTATCATCTCAGCTTCGTGTACACACTTTTTAAACACGGCATAAGTTCGTCTTCTTTTAAACAATCAATATAAAATAGAGGTAAATACGTACACAGCGCACAGAAAAAATAACCGTTATTGTTATTCGTCTGTTAATTATTACAAAGGTAAATGTACTGTGCCAACTTATATTTATTTTATTCAAATTTTGTACACTGGATACAAATCATACTTATTAGAAGCAATTACATATTTGGAAATGAATTTGCGAATATTTCGATCGGGCTTTTTCCTCAAAATAATTTTTTATCAGATTAGAAAATATTTTTGTAACATCCCGGTACCTTAAATCGAAACGGTATATAGTATATTAATTATATTTACCAACACATTTGCAATAAAGAACAAATTTGCAAGTTTGTAGCATTCGACCGGTAAGGTACATACAATTGGGCTGAAAGGATATCCAACTAAATGGGGTTAACATTCAGATAGTAAATTAATTTAACTACTTAGGTAACGTTGTAAAGAAGGATGCAACTCACGATGATGAGATCTCATCTCGATTGAAAAAAGGCAAATGACGCGTATTGAAAACTATCCAAGAGAGTATTCAATAATATAGATCTAACCGTTCAGACTAATGTGTCGGTGTATAGTTCAATGGTTCATATATCTTAAACGATATCAAAGTTAAATTTGAAACTACGAAAGCGACTAGAAATATCAATCGAATCGTATAAAATCGATCATTTTCGAACGTTACAGACCTTAATATTTACTTTTATAATTTTAATGTTTTTTCTGGGCCATGAAAACATTTTTTTTTAAATCCGGCCCAGGAGCAAAAACAGTTGGACATGCTTGGTATAACTTCTTCATTTTATTAAGTATAAACAAACTTTACATTTAATAAAATTGTTTACTTATATTTGTTAAATTGTTTGTTGCAGTAAGCTGACAAGTGAAACATATGTATATATTTATTTCAATATTCAATTAATTGTGACACAAACAGTAATAAACATATAATAAGCATACGGGTTTAAATTAATATAACTGAAATAATATGTGTAATGTATTTTAAAATTTATATAGATGTTACATATTAGCGTGTATTTTCGAGTAGTTCAAATTCGAATGGCTGATATTGTTGCAAATAAAAAGTTAAATCGTTATTTGGATAACCATTAACATTGTGTTTCACATATATCGATTTAGAGAATATATTGACTGACTACTCGCATGAACATGTTTATTATTGAATAAAATACTATTAATTACCCGAGTATTTCACAAAAATATCCAATTATAAAATAAAATAATTAAATTATACAGTATTGTACTAAAGAAATATTACGTAAATTTAATGTACCACCTAAACCAATTAATATTTACTAATGGAATATGTCTTTTAATGTTTATTTACAAATAACAGAAAATTTAATCTAAATTATTATTTGTATGCGCATTATACATTTTTTTAAACATAGACTTGTCCATTTTACTAATGTTATATATATATATATATATATATGTGTGTGTGTGTGTGTATGTCGTATATCTCTCTGTACGCAGATAGAATGAAAATTCGTAAGAATAAAAGAATCAGTGAATTGTTACTTAACTGATCTACCTTCTATTATTCACATTCATACATGAACACATGGGAAACATGTAGAAACTGGTTTACTACCACATGTACGCTGTTACTATAGCCGTTCGTAGAACTAACGGACTTATAACTTCTCTGACTTTCAAATCGACGAGGGAAGATCGATGACGTCAAGATTAGGAAAAACGTATTCTTTCGAAACAGATTTCACGTCATAGTTTTTACGTTCGAAAAATAAAAGGGAAATAAAAATAATCCAGAGATTATGTTGTGATGGCTTGTGATACGCCCCCAACTGTTTAAGGGTATACCCTCATAAACTATTTCCTGATCGATTTCGGCTGAGGTTCGAATTTGATTGCCTGCGTATATATACATGTGGGGAAAAAAGGTAGTTTTATCTAAGGGTAGAGTTAGCTGCTAATATATATATATATATATATATATATATATATATATATATATATATAATGTGTTTTGTTCGTCAACATGTGCGTATTATATACATTACTACACGTGCATACTTGCATCGACCGGAGAATATTACACACTGGCTGTGAATTGAAAAGAAGTGGAAATATGTAACTAATTTATACTAGAGAGTGATAAAAATCTATTCGACATACGCAGCTAGAAGCGAAAGTTCTTTAAAGATTAACAATAATAATAATGAAGAGAATAACATCATAATAATAATAATAATACCTCTGACTATTATTGTAAGTATAATGACGAAAATAACACGTATATTAATAATAATAATAATTATTCAAATTAAAATTATAATTTATTTCAAATTATGATAAAATTAAACGCTTATTCTCAATAATGTGTAAATGGCAAAATACACGCTGCTGCTTATTCACGACAAATATACGTTAATACATTCCGGTATATGCATACAGGCAGATCATCATGTGCATATTACACGAAACGTTTGTTATGTTAATTTATTATTCAGACGATAATTATTAACATAGATGTACATATATTTTTATTTTTCAATTTGTTTTTTTTTTACATTTACCAGAAACAAGAAAAATAAATTAATCATAAAATTCGGAAATGCGTATTATCTATGCGTGCAACGAAAGTCTTCGATTCAGGAGAGAACTATCTAAGAGATACAAATTATTATTCATTATGAAATAATGAGAAACAGAACGCGAAAGCACTACTGCAATCGACTTACTAACTGAGAAAAACACCCAGTTCGTACGAACGAACGAGTACAGTGTGCGCACTCAATTCGTACGACCGTTGTCGTACGTTTACATACGATAGCAATTCGTATCCAATGTGAGCGCGGCCTAATAGAAGCGGCTGAAGTTTTGTAATTAAAAAAGGTCTGTTTGGAAATTAGAAATTTCGAAATATTTTATTATCGTCGTCTTTTAATAAATGCTTATTGAGTCCAACTCGATCGCATTAACCATTAAAATTTCAAATGCTTAGAAATTTGCTTTCTACAGTATGTATAGGTAAATATAATTTTATGTCTCGGGCACCGTTTCGATTTAAGGTATCGCATCGTTGTAAAATTATTTTGTAATCAATGAAAGAATCATTTCGGGGGAAGTATTTCATCGAAAATTTTCAAAATTAATTTCCAAAACAACATTTCGGATGTCAATTTTGATATTTGTCAAAACGAACATTTTTGGTTATAAGTCCGCAAATTTATGAAATGAAATTCCACACGATTAAAGTAGTTATGGTTATGTATATAACAGTTTTTAATAATGTGTAATTCATATTCAAATATATTTTCTAAATAAAAACAAGGATAGTATATAATATATATGTAAATACATATTTATTATAGCGAGTTTAGAGTAAAGGGTTACGTTGGCAAATAAAATATAATAATTAAAATATAAAATTTAAAATAAATACTTTTAATAATAAAATATATAGGATATATACATATATATATATATATATATATATATAGTGGAGACATAATGATTCCTGAAATTTGTTAACGTTTCAATCGGTGTTTGGAAGAACTTAAAATACCAACCACATAGATGGAAGCAGAAGTAATCTTTATACATTTTAATGGAGATATGCGCAATCTGAGCAATTACAGACTAATTACTTTACTGTCACAAATGTATAAATTATTTTCTCGCATAATAAATAATGAGTAGAATAACACAACAAATTGATTTCAATCAGCCAAAAGAACAGGCTGGCTTCAGATCAGGATTTAATAAGGATCATTTAAAATATGAAACAATTTTTATTGTAATTTACGTCTTTTTTAAATGTATGTTTACAATAGTTTGTGAATATAACACAACGAGTGCGTTAAGAAAGATGTTCATTCTAACGAAAATAAAATAAATATACACGCGTCGATGTGATTCATACATTCGTTTTCCGCGTTAATTTTTTAAGTCTAGTTGTGTTTTAATTTGTTAAGTTCTTTAGTTAAATTTTCAAACAGGTTCCTAATTGTTACAAAAATCCAAAAAGGCAAACAAAGTATTTTTTATAATAATTCTGTTCGAATGTTGCAAAACTTGTAACAAAAGATCAAGCAGTTGCCTTCTCTTCTCTCGATAACACAAAATTACAAGAATATATAATTGCTCTTGGTAATATAAAAAAAAGGTTATTCGCCTCTAAACTCTCTAAAACCCGATTCCGTAGAAAAACTGAATACATTTATTTGCACTCATAAAGGCATAAAATTAAAAAAAAAAACAATTCATACCGCCTGAAAAGTTTGCTAAAACTTCGAGAAAATTAATCTTATCAAATATTCATACATGTATCCCTAATAAAGTAATTCTCGATGCTTTGGTCGCCAATAATCTTAAACCAGTTTCGTCCTTGATATCATGTGCTGTTTGTCTTTTAGCAAAACATCGTAAACATCCGTATAATACAACTGTGAATTCTCGTAGATCTCGTCCCCTAGAAATGATACATACGGATATTTGTGGTCAGATTAATCCAGTTTCTAGTGATGAGTATATATTTTGTCTCTTTTATTGATGATTATACAGGTTTTAAAGCAATCTATTTTTTGAATATGAAAAGTGGATTTCTACTTGGTTGAAAGAGAGGAGAAGAGTATCGTGATAAAGTTTTTTTGAAGTATTGTAGGAATAAAGGTATTCGTGTTAATTATACTCCAGCATATGGGGAATTACATGAATTTTTGTCACAATTAGGTTTTATTCAATCAGAAGTGGATAGATGTTTGTATGTACGAATTACAAATGGGAGATGTACTTATCTTCTAGTGTATGTTGACGATATTTTGCAAGTATCTGACAATTTGAGAGAAATGAACATCATTATTAGGATGTTGGGTAACAGTTTTAAAATGATGGATCTAAATACTGCCAAAAATTTGTTGGTATTAATATTGTGCGTGATAGATCGACGATGAAATTACATCAAATTGATTTTATTGAGAAGTTATTGATCGATTATTGTATGTCGGAATGTAGACCTATTACTACGCCAATGGAAGCGAGTTTTTTATCTAATGAATGTACAAAGGATGAAATATGTGAAGAACCTTACCGAGAATTAGTAGGTTCATTGTTATATTTAGCAGGTAGTACTCGACCAGATATAATGTTTTCTGTAAATTTTTTAAGTCGTTTCCAAGAAAATCCTACGAAGTCAAAATGGATAGCTTTAAAGAGAATTCTTCGATATTTAAAGGGTACTATGAATGTTGGATTAATGTATACCCGTAGAAAAATAAGTATATTGAATGGATATGCAGATGCCGATTATGCTGCAGATCGTTTAGATAGGAAATCAGTTAGTAGTTTTGTGATTGAAATATTTGGTAATGTAGTAGGATGGTGAACAAGAAAGCAGAATGTTATTGCTCTGAGTTCTACGGAAGCAGAGTATAATGCATATCAGTAATGATTAGTGAGTGTTAAGAGTATTAGAGGTGTTAGAGGATCTCGGTGTGAAGACCAGATATGTCGTTTTCGAAGATAATGAGATTGCTATACACATTAGTAAAGCGGTTGAAGGCACTAACAGAACAAAACACATCGATATTCGCTATCATTTCATTCGTGATTATATCGAGACAGGTATTATAGAAGTTAAATATATTAATACTAAACAGCAAAAGGCTGATGGATGGGGTTAACGAAATCATTGCCAAAGTTGTTATTTGACCAAATGCGTGATTTAATGGGCTTAGGTGTATAAATATTTTATAATTTGTTATTGTTTATAATAAATATAAATTATTGCGTGCGGAGTTTGAGGGGGAATGTTAAGTGTAACAAGCTCTGCATACAATCATAATTTTATGTATTAATAGTGGCATTACTGTTTAGCTTATTACGTTGTAAGTCGTTCAATTATGTTACGTTGTATTAAGAGTTTATTTTTTAATGAAGCGTGTGATACAACGTTCCTACCTTTTTCATTCATCAGTGACTACAATCATTTAAATAATTAAAATAAATAATGTATCCTACGAACGTAAAAAATATAATAATAAACGTTTAAATTTTACATTAAAACTTAAAAAAAAAACCAATTCAATATAAATTAGTGTACCATAATGTAGACACGTGTATATTTTCACACATATATATATATATATATATATATATATATATATATATATATATATATATATATATATATATATATATATATATATATATAACTACGTGTATATATATATTATAAAGAGAGTGTGTTAGGGAGAGAAAAAAGAAAAGATTTTATTTTCTATCAAAAACAGTGAAGGAGCGCATTTATATATATATATAAAGGTCGTTTTATCTAAGGGTAGAGTTAGCTGCTAATATATATATATATATATATATATATATATATATATATAATGTAACCTAAAAAGAAAAAAAAGATCGTTGGATCGTCGTATCGATCTTAGGGGGGTCCGTAGGCAATAAATTACTCATCCTATCGATGTAAGTGTGGTCCTTCGTCTGGATCTCTTTCGTTTGCCTGCGTTCTTACTTTATATCTCATTCGTCCGTAATATTTGAGTGTGCACACGTGTGGGTACAAAAAATAAGTATTAACAAATGTAGAGAGAATGCTGGCTGTTTTTCAAATCTTCCTTCACACTTGAAGCTTCTCCCTCAATCATTCGTAACAACTTATACTGCTTACTTACTACCTTATACAAACGTGCGATTCTTTGTCGCGCTATAGTTGAAAACGTGTAACGGTGCTTATTTTATATATACGTATAAATGCGTATTTCTTATTTAGATATATAGTGTTGGACAATTTGAATCAGTTGGGTGAACTGATTCGTCTAATTCATTCTTTCAGAGTGAATTGAGTCACTGAATTGATTCTTTGAGTCCTTTGAAAATTATAAATTTATTCTATGAATTAGATCGGTGTGTCAAAAATTTGTACGTATGTAAATATTTAATGCGTAAGAGTGATTTTGATTAAATATAATGTGTATATATAATTATTTATATGATATTATTCGGGTTATTAAGAAATTACGTGCTAAAATATAATAATTATGTTCATATGTTTAAAAATAATACACAGTTTTTCTTATAGTATATAATTTAAATTTCATTATAATAAAAGAAACTTTGTATATTTATTCCATATTTGATAAGTATACAGTAAGTTTAAATAATTCATTCGATACACATATTTGTTCAAATTTACGGATATCTAAATCAAAATCATATACAACACCGGGCTATGTACATAATTAAATGATAGCGGCTATAAACAAATTTTATAAACAAAACACATTCATCGTTCACGAATCGAAAATAAAAATTAAAATACAAGCAAACTCGTATCGTATCTTATTTATATGTCGTGAATTGACGATTCGAATTGTATTAATCATTTGTATTTGCTCAAAACATAAACACAGACAGAAATATTTCAATAAATATTAAAAGATTCATATTTCATATAATAATTTTAAAAACAGCTCATGATAGAGTAATGTTACGGGAACCAAGTTTTTATTCGATTAAAAAAAGAACCGGTTTTGGGCATTTAATAATTTATATAACACAAATGTTCATAATTTCAATTTGGTTCATGTATAAACTTCAGTTTATTAATTATCTTTGTCAGGTATATAATATGTTACGATATGTCTTAAATACCTAGACAATAAATATTTATTGTCTAATAGATTTTTTAATCTAGAATTATTTCGAATCCTACTTATAATTCTTTTTAGAATTAGAATCCATTTGTGACACAGTCATTCATGACAAAAACCACGGTTTATTAGTCAATTCCTTTTTGAATCACCTTCATAATTCTTTTCAGTTACGAATCAGTAATCATCGTACACAATTCACTAGACGATTCCTTGAGATGAAAAGACTCGATGAATCAATTAGTCTTTTTAAATTAATTCATTCTATTATCATAAGGAATTGATTCAGCGAATCCAGTCATTCATTCTTTAGCCAACAATATTTAGATACGAAAATATTAAATAAAAAGTGTATACCTATATTACATGTAGGTATAATATACACACACACACGTATATAATATTACTACGGCCGTCTGCCCCATACTCACCACGAAATAAAAAAATCAATAAATTTAAAAATAAAACTTATACATATATATTTGAATATTCTATTTATACTGATAATTATATAAATTAACGTAGTAATACACTACATTCGTTCACCGTTTTGTATGATGTATATGTGGTGATTTGTACATATGTATTTATGCGCATGTGTGTGACGTACTTATATCGTGAAGGTGCAGGAGCAGGTATTTTGCCTTGTACATATTATTGCGCATAGATGTTCAATTTTATTTATCGTAATTTATTATGAATAAATCTAAAATTTAAAATTAATTATAATTTTAATTTGTATTATTATTATTATTATTACTATAAGTGTGTTATTCTGCTGATTATACTTATAATAAACGTTATTATCATTATTAGTATATTTTTGAATGTTTTTTTTTTTTTCATCACTCTCTAGCATAAGTCAGTTATATATTTCGCTTCCTTTCTCATTCCAGCAGGTCTTTTTTTATCATCCTAATATATACATATATATTAATATACTAATACTAAAACTAATAATAATAATAGTAATAATAATAATATAGGGGAACCTCAGGAATATTGTTTATTAACCGTTTAATCGTTTATTTCGACATTTATGTGACAACCATTGACAGGTCCAGACACTTTTAGAAATTCTCCACGGCCATTCCAGTTTTATCTTCGTTGAAGCGGTCCTCAGTTTTATCTTTGCGGTAGTAATAACAATTATAATCGTCACCAAGTCGTTACCGATAAAGTATGTACACACTGGAATTTTCGACATTATTCTCAGTTTATTTAATATAATAGTTTTGAATATACATGTTTACTATTTTTAACGACCGTTATTTCAAATATTTTAATAAAACTTTTTTTTCGGATAATTTAGTTTGTCGATTTATAAAATAGGCGAAATAAAATACTTGTGAAGAATATATCTTAACATTAATTTTAACTGATT
This sequence comes from Coronaproctus castanopsis, assembly GCA_032883995.1. NCBI lineage: Eukaryota > Metazoa > Arthropoda > Insecta > Hemiptera > Monophlebidae > Coronaproctus > Coronaproctus castanopsis. The sequence continues at coordinate 87,070,512 of CM065054.1, read as the reverse complement.
TATATATATATATATAAACTTTTAAAAATATACGATGCTTGCAACTTCCTTATGATGATACGAAAAACAATGTAGGTAAGTCGTTAATAATATTCACCTAATTTTTTGGCACCCTCGCGGTTAGGTCGCCGCTGATAATATCCGAAATTTTTAACAAATATATTTACAATAAATTTAGGAAACACTGTTATTAATTTTTAGAATAAGATAAAGTTAATAAGAAACGATGAAACATATTTACAACAAAATTTTTTACTGTTATTAATTACACGAGTATAAATAAAGTATTTGAATTTATAAATTATATAACAATTCTCCGACAACATTATTATCGAACTTTCTTGTCCACATAAAATCGACTACATAAAATCTCCAAATAGTCTACTATTTACACCGTTGTTAGCTTTCATGTGGGTAGTTTTTTTTTTTAAACATATTCCACATTTGTTCGATACCTAGTCCATTTTGTACGTAAAAATAAACCTACAATAGACTACTCAGGACGTTCGACAACCAACCATGATTACGTTACTGACATGATCGATTTTCGATAATTATAGTCCCATCAATTCGAACGTTAATACGGGACGTCGTCTGAGCGATTTTCATAAAATCGAACATTAACGGAAAGACTGTTGTTCGAACGACACGCATCCTAAATAAGCTTCAGTAGGGAGTGGTTTTGTCAGTTTTTCATTAACTTCCCTTCAGGTTTCTCTATACTTTCCCAGTAAAAAGAGGAACAAACGTATGTCGGTGCTTAAAATGACTCTTAAAATATCAGCGCTACAGAACGGTAAAAATTACCTCGTTATGTTAAACATTCTTAAATGTAATGTACGATAATTCGATCTGAGGATGGAATTTAGGTATTTTCAATTGTAAACGATAAAAATAGTTGAAATCACTGTAAATTCAATACATCAAAACAAAGCTTTTAGGCCATTAAGCCATGTTTAAATGGACAAAAATAAAAATAGAAAAAATTAAAATGGAATACAAATAAAAAATAAAACTAAAATATAAGAAATTACTTAATATAGATGAGCATATAAAGCGGTTATTATATATCCGGACTAAGTATTTTCTTACATTTTATTTCAGTTTTTTGCCCACCTGAAAATAGCTTAATAGCCAAAAAGCTTTGTGGTCTTTTAACGCATAAAATTTATTAATTTCAACTACTGTTTTATTGTTTATAATTCCTTCTTCTTCCGATTCGGGTATTTAATCATCATGTACGGATTCCACTATCTGATGGAAGGAGTTCCGATCTCTTGACGCTTTGATTAGTTCCGCTGCACATGTTGTCAAGCCAAGAGATCCTTCTTCTTCCCAGTTTTCTTCTACTGTTGATCGTTCCCATTAATATTGTTTGTAAAAGGTGGTATTTCGATCCTCACATTAAGTGTCCCAAAAATGCAGTTTTTCGTCTTTTTATTATAGTCATTAGTATCCGGCCAGTTCTCATAAGTTTTAACACTTCTTCGTTCTTAGTTCTATTCGTCCACGGAATTTTCCGTATCCTTCTGTAACACCGCATTTCGAACGATAAGATGCGCTTCTTCATATTTTCTTCTTTTATCATCAAAGTTTCGCACCCGTACAAAAGTACTGACCACACGTAACAACTCAAAACTCTCTTTTTGACATCTAAACTTAATTTTCGGTTACAAAGAACGTGTTTGAATTTCATGAACATGTCCCGGGCTATTTCAATTCGATCTCGTATCTCTACATCCGGGTCGCTATCTCTTGTGATCCAGCTACCTAAATGTTTATATTTATTTACTTGTTCAATTTCATTCCCATTGAGAAATAACTTTTTTTTTTTTGTAACTGGTTGGCGGGAAGCTACCATGAATTTTGTTTTTTTAATGTTTATATTGATTCCCATTTCTTGGCTTACAGTAGCAACTGTATCTAATATTCGCTGCAGATCTTCTGCAGATTCAGCCAATAATGCCCTATCATCGGCAAAACGAATCGCTGAAATTTTATCACCTCCTATTTGTATTCCTATGTCTCGTCCTTCTAGAGCATGCTCAAAAATTGCTTCTGAATATATGTTGAACAATGTTGGGAACAGTACACAACCCTGTCTAGCTCCACGTCGTATTGGTATTCCTGCAGTTAACCGATCATCTATTAATACTCTAGCGTGTTGGTTATAAGAGAGGGCGAATGTGAGAGACAGTCGCTTATAAGAGAAACAAATAGGAAAGATCAAAACGAAACGTAGGGAATGAAGGTTATTCTAGTTCCCTTTAGTGATACAACATATTTGTTATGAGAGACCAAAGATTTACAGACTTTTCATGCAATTTTAAATAATGAAACTTGCCATAGCCGTCTAAAGTTATGAAATAGTTTCAAATTTAACACGGAGACTGTCAGCTTTAGCCGACATGGTGACGCCTTCATCAACTGAAAAACTCTCAAACATCGTTTAAATCACTGTGACTCTTATAAGTTTTTGTTTATTTTTTTTTATTTGATTTTTGTTCAGAAGATGAATATTCTCTCATTGACGCTGTGCTGTTTTTTTCTTTCACATAACGCGAAAAGAGGTCTCATATCTATCTTCGATAACGATAACAATTTCACAGGGGTAATGATGTACAGCCGTTACTTCGGCCGGAAATAGTTTCCCCGTTAATCCGATTACGTTATCACCGGTCATTAAAGCGCCGATGGTGATGATAATCAGATTTAACGTAGTACCGTTGATAGATAAAGATAGTTCAATAAAATTAACCGATAAGAAATAGTAAATATTTGAGATAGATATAAAAAAAAACAAAATATTGAACATCTTTAACCTTTGAAATTTACATTCGGTATTTTATCATCACGACATCATCGAAATAGCTCGTTCCGACATCGCCACACTGTATAGATTATCGCGAGCGAACTCGTTCATTCGTCATGTCTCTGTCTGCTGCCATATCAATCAGCTCTCCTAGTGACGAGGTATCAACGGCTGCTTTGGCTAAAATATCCTTTCGGAGATCTTGCTCTTTTTCGGCGACCATTCACCCCATTACCATCGGAATAATTTTTACGTGTACGTAAAAACTATTATTAAGCTACATTTAACCGGCCACCGCTTCTAATATTTATTGAACAATCAAAATTAAACACATACAGATTGGCATTATATTCTGACGATAACGCTATATACTGCACATCGTACCGAATTGACACTATACAAAGGATACTCTAATTCGGGGTTTCATTCAATTAAATTCGTATTTTAATAAACGTAGAATCAAAATAAATTCCGATAAAACTCGATCTATTCCATTCACGAAAATTTCTTATACCACCTGTGATGGTGAACAATACAACTTTGATTTGAAAAAACGATATTAAATATTTAGGTGTAATCTTGGTTCGAGGTCCCGCATTTACTAAACACATGTTGAATATGTATGCAATAATACTCACGCGTCTAAAAGTTATATACAATATTTAATAAACGATGTTACGTCAGCTCGGAAAATAAATTAATAATCTACAAAACTATTAATAAAAAGCAATTATGCTTTACACTTGTCCCATATGGAGTCATATACTAGCCGTTTTAACCTAGCGAAGTTACAATGGCTACGAAATATGCGCTGCTGCAGAATAATTCTGAATCTTCCAGTCTATGTACAGATTGAACACGTCCAGAAGGCGTTGAAGTTATACCATATGTATACACGAGGTTGTCGAACAAAAAATTTTTTTTTTCATAGTTACGCTCACAGTCAGTATTCATTTATGAACAAATTTTTGATACGTCTCAGTTGTTAACTGTACATGGTTCTATCGCATACTATTTAAACAAATGAAAGATTATTAATAATAATATGCGTTGTAACTGGTACAGTAAATTGAAATGTAACCCGGAATGGGAAAAGGGGATATGTTCAAAAAAAAAAAAAAAAAATATAATATGTGTATATTTTAAATATAATTAATTAAGATTAATTTATAGACTGCTCATTGCCTTTCAATGAGATAGTTCCATTGAGATATTTTCCAACATTTATTTGAAGTATTTAAGGTCATATATATATATATATATAAATAACCACTATAAGCTATCCAGTAGGTTACTTTATCTTTATAATTATGATGTTTATATTTAATAATAATAAATATATATATATAATTTGAAAAAAAAATATATATATAATTATTACAATTTAATTTATAAACACAACGTGAATTTTTTAATATCATCGATGCGTTAAGAGTTGTTTATCATTACTAACCGCTACTTGAATGTTGCACTTTTAAAAAATATTTTTCTTATTTCACGGGTGTCGCTTCCTATATAATGATCTATTTTATAATAATATATTATATATCACGATAAACCTTTGTCTATCCACTCCTGGATGAATGCTTTCCCCAACGTCTTCCACCCAATTTTGTTCTGCGCTTTCCTCAAACAATTTTTCCCAGCTACATTCGCTATATCATTGTGCTACCGCGTTATTGGTCTTCCCTGTTTCTTTTTTCTGTCCGTCGGTCACCACTGTAAGATCCGCTGTGACCATCTAATTATCTTCACTTCGAGCCATGTGGCAGGCCCAATTCCATTTTGTTATAGCCATCCGAGCATCATCCAACCGTATTTGTTCACGTATCCATGCATTCTTTTTACGATCGGATAATCTTATATCCAGCATCATTCTCTCATGTGCAGTCTGAGCTTTTCTTATCCTTTTCAAATTTGTTTTTGTATATGTTTCCGAACCATATATAAAAATCGCAAGTACACATTGGTTACAATAGTTTACATTTCAGATTAATCGGTATTTGTTTATTGCGGCTATTTGTACACTTTTTCCTGGATTCGTCATTATTTTCGTTTTATGAAAATTTATTTTCAGTCCTATTTTGTGCGAGTGTACATTTAAATCTGTTATCATTATCTGAATCTCTTACATGTATATATATATATATATATATATATATATATATATATATATCCTCTTCTTCTTTGCAAACATCATTATATTCATGTAGGCCTCCCTTAATAATTTCCATCCTCTTTTATATTCTGTTTTCCGAAGCCACTGTGTTCCCGCTGTATTGACAATATCGTCCGTTCATCCCCTGTTTAGTCTTCCTTGGCTTCGTTTTCCTCCATATGGCCCTCATACCAACCAGCTCTTTTGTCCATCTCCCATCACATTATCTACCGATATGTCCAGCCCATGCTCATTTATTCTTCACTATTCTTTCCCCAATATCTTCGAACATTGCTTCCCCTCTGATTTTTTCTGATTTTATTTTATTTTGTTGTCAAATTGCTGGTGGTAGTGCACATTCCACTTTTTTTTCAGTCTTCCTCATTCTATCAGACTTGTTTTGTTAATGGCCATAATTCTACGCCATTCGTCATTACGGGCACTACACACTGGTTAAATAGTTTTACTCTGTTTTCTTTACTAATTTTACTTTTGAGCGTCCTCTTTATTTTTCGGAGTAGATCTGGGCTTGCTTGTTTTTTCTTTGTTGTAAAAACTTTATCTAAATATACAAATTCATCTACCATTGTCACCTGGCCTATTTGTAATTTCATTTTATAGGTTAGTTGTTATATATATATATATATATATAGTGGTTCTTCTCGATTTATTTGCCGTTACATCAATATGACACACCTGTATTTAAAATATTTTCTACGAACCTTCTTTCGTTTCATTAGGAATATTGTTTTTTTTTTATTTCAGAAGTTGCCTACTTGACTAGGACTCTATAGATGTTCTCACGATGCAAACGTGTCCATATGTGTTGTAATGTCGGCGAGGTAAGTTCCGGTACTCAATTATTTATTTTCTTAGTTTATTATGTTTTACTTTGTAAATATAGTGCTTGTTGTTGATTTATATATATATATATATATATATATATATATATATATTTAGGACATGTATATATTTGGCAACTATGTATAGTAAATAAATTATCAGAAGAAGAAAAACCTGGTTACCTCATTATGAGAATAGACTAGTATATTTCTCGACTAGATGTCTCCTGATGAAACTAGTTTTACGTTAAGCTAACGACACAATGAAATAAAGACATATATGTTGATCTGACTTCAGTCATCTTTCCAGTAACTCCATTAGTGATAGATATTATGATATTATATGGTTTTATTTTGTGTATGTGAATATATACATACATATATATATATATATATATATATATATATATATATATATAATATATATAATATATATAATATATAACATCACTTATTCATAATATAACTTTTTCCTTTATTAAAAAAAAAAAAACAATTTTTTGTTTCCGAGATAATTTTTTTCAATACATAAATTACAAGTAAACTATTAGAGGAAATTATAATTTATTGGCCGCTTTCGAACTTTCGTCCAGCATGTTTCTTACAAATTAAGGTCAGTGCCTTTTTCATTAAATTATATTATTTTTTTAACTACACGGGTTATTACGGCATACACACTTGCTGGTGTTTACATTTTTGGCGCTATCTGGTTAGCTTTAATGTAGGAAGGGATTAATTTAAAAAATCTGCAACTGAAAAAGAGACAAAACTATTAAAATTTACAAAAACATAATAATAATTAAACTTAAGCGAGCTCACGAATACGTCAATATTTATATGGCACCAAATACCAACCGAGAAAATTGGGGTTAAATAGTTTAGAGGTTTTGGGTCATTTTTAAGGCTACTATGATAGATAGTAGGTTCGGATTAACGTTAGACGAAAGTAGACGTGGAGATCTATCATTTACATAATAACATAAATTTTACCTAAATTAACCGATAACGAGTTTAAATTTGATTTTCGATTTTTAAAAATTTTTCGACCGATTTTTGATAGGCCGATTCTACAATGCTTTTAGCAAGGGTGTGAGGCGTTAGGTAATGTATATATATATATGTATGTATATAAAATACGATTTAGACCTCCCTTACACGGCGAACTTCGTATCGCCCAAGAATCAATAAATGTATTACTTATTAGCTGAATTAAATCTACTTTTTTATTAAGTTTAATAAATCAACAAAAATTAAAATGTATCGCCATATCGTTTAAGTCTCTTTACAAATTTGTTTTTTAAGTTTTTTGTGTAATTCCTAATTCTCCATCAGTATTTTTTATTTAATTCAGCTAATAATTTAATACATTTCTTGATTCTGGAGCGATACAAAGTTCGCCGGATCAGTATATATATATATATATATATATATAATTATATATATATATATATATATATATATATATATATAAATAAATTTTACAGCGAAAAAGAAACGTTGCAATAATAATAATAAAACAAAAAATGACGGGTCGCGTAACAAGTAAATATAGATGTAATAAATGGTTAGTCACCTGTAACGTTACAAAAGGTTATTATGCTTAAGTCTGTTATGTTAATACTTTCTATACATAAATTGAAGTTTCTAGACTCGTAATTACCGACGGTAGAAATTGAACGATTTTCCCGGACTTGCGCGTTAAATTTAGCGCACGGTCCTCCATGTAAGGTACGTTTAAGTTAATATGCGTGCTATAACAATACTGTAGTATGTAAGAAAATTTAGTACACATCTGAGACACCTGTTTTGTAATAATTGTAATTAAAATTGATATTCGAAACAAAATTCCAAGCTAGACAACGATACGTAATTACCGGGGATACGCGTGTTTTATACGGAATTAATTTATTATTAAAGTTAAAAAACAATTTTCCGTTAATTAACGAATATACATACGATGTTAGTTAGCATTCACGGTGATAATTGACGTGTTCGAAAAAATTTAGTCCGGTTATCCGAGATTACCCCCCAGGGTAATGAATTTTGACCAACTAACTACGGTGGAATTAGCTCTAATTTCAACGGGTAATGCGGGAAATATACGAATCTAGGCGTTAAATTACCTCGATAAATCAATTAAGGACTAAGCGATACTTTGCATATAACTATTTTAGCGCAAAGTAAACCGATCTCTAGGAAAAAATTTGTAAATTTTTATTAAAACTCCGTCATCGTCATAATTATTTCACGTTAAACCCTTAACTAGTCGCACACTGTAAAACTAGTCGCGTTTTGTACAACGGCAACAAAAAAATCTTGGCTAGCATTTTTAACTATTTATTTATGTAAAGAGGTTTATTTAAAAAATCTATTCCCTGTAAAACGCGTTAATTGGTTGAAGCGATAGAGAAATATATAAATATCGTGCGGAAAAAGAAACATAATTATTGTTCAGAATCTCTACTAATAGAAATAGAATTAACACACCGTTCGCTTTTATAAATTCTTCCAACTATATATGGTCCTTGCGCTGTAGACATAATTGGAGCGTGTGATCGTCATCCTAATATATTTTTCCCACGACCATAAATGACAAATTTCATTTTTTGCAATAAGTCTGCAGAACTGCGTCAACTATTTTATATATTTGTTCTTCATTAGAGTCAGATAAATCTGATAAATCAATAATGTCGTTTGTATTCAAACATTCGAATAGTTCGTCTTCGTTTCTAAAATTTTATTCCATTTATTGGATGACATTTTAAATATAAACGAACAGCGGTACATTCTGACCCCCCCCCCCCCGAGATAAATTATTTAATTGTAAACTTGCATATATATTTTTAAATAAGTTAATTATAAAAAAAAAAAATAATAAAACTATATTTGTTGCCGTTACAGTCGAATTACGTAACCGGGGTCGCCCTTTGCACTTTGTATATTATTATTACTATTTTTTTTTATATATACAAATAAATCGCTATTTAAAACCGAATATACCGAAAGTACCATATTGATAGGTCGCAAGGTTATTTATTTGTATTTATTATATTACAAGTCAACATTATTTGTTGATCCATCTTTAGTAGGATATTTGTAATAGTCTTAAAAAAAAAATCATTAAATATTCGTCCTCGTTTAATTAATTTAGATGGAAATATAACAAGACGTTCGCCTAGAAATAATACACAATCATTAATAATAATTATATATTTCGTGGAATAAATCAAGTTTATTCTTCAATGTATACTCCAAATCGCCGATCTCCCACGGAACGATTATGTAAATTTGCTCAGACTCTATGTCTGCACTAAAATACATAGAAGCCACAAACTCTGAAGTATCATCTGTTGATCGTATTCTTTTCTCGTTAGTGGAGCTGTACAAACGGAACACAAACATCACCTTTGCTTGGATTCCTAGCCATCGTAATATTTCATCATTCCAATACATACGGGTGCGGACTATGCTCAAGACTCAGTCCAGAGCATAGATCATGAAGTCGATCCTTCCATAAGCCCAGTATTTTGGGTTGCACCAAGAAGGATCTGACGGCATGGCCAAAACGCGTTGGAAAAATTTGTCTACCGAGATTGGAAACAGCGGTATAAACAGAGTGTACCTTGGACATACACAAATCACCCACTCGTACCTTCTTGGTAACCAGCCACCATCTGTATGCGATAAATGTAAAGCACCGTTATTAACCGTCCATCATATACTGAAGACCTGCCGGAAATACGCTCAACATCGTACTAATGAGTTCAGCTATACCGGACGTCTACAAACTAGAAATTCTTACAGCCTTCCTAATCGAGACAAATATTATTAAAAATGTTTAATTATATGGTATTTTAATTAATAATCATATACATCGAGTAATAGTCACGAGGTATTAAATACTCGTTTAAAAAAAAAAAGAAAAGTTTATTCTAATTAAAGTAAAAAAACGAAACAGATCGAACATATTTTCCAAGTAACGACGCCGCGATATGCTTTGCACATAATTATTTTGGCGTGAAGTTTGACCGCGGTATCTAATTATAAACGCGTTATAAAACTGCAGCGTCTGTGATTCGCGAAAATATTTTCATATCGTCATAATTACCGCATTGAGCTATTTTTAATCGCGCATAAAATCCGAAAATCTATTTTTTGTTTAATTTTCGTCTGTCTGTCTGTTTCGATTTAACTCAAAAACCGTTAAAGCGATAATTACAAAATGCGCAAAGATTATAGCCTATATTATCGGATTCGTTCTGAGCTTTGTTTCGCATCGATATCGCAAATAGGACAGAAATTACGATAATTTAAAGTTTTAAAAAGTAGCCGACTGCGATATCTCTGACAAATCATTTAAAAGTTAATAGCCACCTTAAATCGGAAAACTGTACATCTAATTAGCCCGTAGACCGACTGTAAAAACGTCGCCCGTCCTAGATTTTTTGCTAAAAAAAAAAAGGTGGGGGGACAGCGATATCGTTGTCGGTCTGCGATAGTTGCGCTCGTCGTGTAATAAAAGAAAAAGACAGCGATATAGTATTAAATAAAATATATATAATTACACAGGCGAAGCCGTTGTTAACTCCTATAGTTATAGTATAAAATAACCCCTCGTGTATAAGTAGACAATTAACACTTTTCTACTCGTTAGTAATCATAAATAATTTTAAAATAATAATAATAATAAATAATGTACATAAAGAAATGTTTAATAATACGAGCACTTTCGTTTCGTTTTACAACTTAAATACATTCCGATTAAAGATCCGATGATAATTTGCATATAATTGCCTCGGTGCAAAGTACACGGTTCTGAAATTACGAATGTGTAACTTTTTAGAACTTCATTATTGATATTTTTCAAAGACGCACCCTAGCCCGAAATAAATAAAATCCCACGATGAATAGAAATTCATTATTTAGGTGTAGTTATTGATAGAAGATTAAATATAGACAAAGCCGACAAATATACTTTTTCCGATATTTAATCCGGAAAATCGGAGGCCTTACCGGATTAAATAAAAAATTATCGCACCCGACTGTTATTCGTCCAACATGAACTTACGCCGTGTATAATCCGCTGTCCTTAATATAGTATACGTGTGAAAAGCTTAGTCCGAAATTATTGTTGTAAAAAGTCTCAATTTAGACCGGAGAGACAGACGAATTACAATTGTAGTACAAAGAACAGGAAGCAGTAATTGAAATTGGAGAGCACGCGTCCATCGCTAAAATCCGTAAAGGAGTAAGACAAGGTTGTTCATTATCGCCCTTTAATTTGTTCATAGAAGTGATCAAAGAATTAAAGGACACAAGGAGTAAAAATTAATGGGAAAGTCTGCGTCAGATTCGCAGATGATATCGCGATAATATAAATGAGTCGGAAAAAGTTATGCAAACATTAACGACTTTTAATAAAATTATCAAAAGTTTATGAATATAAACTTTAAAAAGAAAAAACGAAAATTACGATAGTAACGAAGGAAAAAATAGCGCCAACTGTGAATATTAAACTTAATCGAATAATTGAACAAGTACAACAGTATAAATATCTGGGAATAACCAGTGACGGCGGATGTTCAACTGAAATAAGACATAGAATTGTTATGGCTAAACTAGCATTTAACCAAAAAAGAAACTTGTTTACGAATAAAAACCTCAAATTGAACACACGAGAGTAAAATTTGCCCACGCTTATGTGTGGTGTGTATTACGGCTGCGAAACATGGGTGGTGAGAGAGCAAGATAAAAAGAAACTAGAAGCAATAGAAATGTGGATTTGGAGAAGAATATTACGTATTGAACGGAAAAAAAGACAAATTCGTCGACCAAACAGGAATGAAGAAGACACTTCTGAATACAATAAGAAGAAGAAGAAGAAGTGGGAATATATTTGGTCATCTAATAAGGGAAATAACTCTTTCGTAACGAACATAATTTAAGGAAAAGTTAATGGCAGAAAAGGCAAAGGTCGACCGAGGACGTTTGTGATAATGGAAATGGCGGGTTGCGACAAATATTCGGATATGAAGAAGATGGCAATGGATAGAGAAAAATGGAAGCTAAAATTCGCACCGACAAGGCTAGACTTGTTATACAAAAATTTCATATTACACGAGCAAACAAAGCTACCGTTTATCGATCGATTTATTTAAAAAAAAAATATATATATATATATATATATAAATTTCTTCGATAATTTTTCTATCCGTTGCGATAAATTAATATCAATTATCAATTATCGGTAGTGCGCTGTAATACTGAATATAAAAGCGTGTAGATTTTTTATATAAAAATTACAATTTTCTGCGGTTATACTATTATTTTGTTATGGCGATTTATTAATAAGTATCGATTGTAAAAACTTATAAGTAATTTTTATTGTTTCTTTTTCCCTCATTTTAGCCGGTTTTTCTATTTTGTCACCGTCTTTCCCGCATTTCTTTTCGAACAGATTTGAGGTAACTATTAAATATTTGATTTGTTATTAAGCATAAAATAACTATTTGCCAATTCTCTAAATTTCTAGTTTTTTTTTCTTCGAATTAATTCAAATTTTCTATGGTGATTGGAAAATAACATATATTCTTCACACGCGTAACTTCCACTTTTAACATTCATCAGTAAATTGTTTCGTCTAATGTCGAATATATTTAAGACGTATCGATAAAAGGTTTTTTTTTTAAATACTTGCATTTCGGAATAATATTAGCTTATTCGTACAATGTTTTATTATAATATTTGAAATATCTCCCGGCTTGTATCTATAATTTATTTAGAATTAAACATTTATATTTCCATCGATGGAATCATCGCTATTAACGCGCAGAATCACATATACTAATAAAAATGTTCTACACTCAACCCCAATTTATTCAATATTTACATTCTATTTAATTTTAAACTCCCTCGTGAATCTAATTTCATACGCTGCATAACATCATATGCGCGCGCATTTGCCTCGAATGCTAGTCCAGTTTGGATTTAAAAATAAACGCTCAACGGCAAGTTTTCGGCAACGATTAATGACGATGATAATCTCCTTCTCTTTCAATGAATTATCAATTCTCACTTTGTTATCCATAAAGTATTCGGATTATTATTACTTGTTTAAACTGTTAGGTCTTTCTATTTGTCTCAGTAAACCTGCTGTCATACTCGCATACAATCGCCCCTCACATTTTGGAAGATAATACAAAAAAAAAAAAAAATCTAAGGCTATAGATTCAAACCCCACTTATTAATCGCGTGTAAACTGTCTTCTTTATGTCACGCTAGAATTCTTAAATATATTAAGATCTCAACTATCTCAGGTGATAATCCTTGTATTTTCACCGATCCATTTTAAAATTGAATACCATCCCTTTTTTTTTATCGTAATTACAACCCGCTTACTAATCGGTTTGGGTTCAATATTTTTATATACAATTTAATATTAACACAGCTATAATCTTGTCCTCGTTAAAAATCTGCTCTCTACCTTCATCACTTAACTTTCCGATTTCTACTCAGGTTTTTCAATTTTCCTATGCACAATTTTTTATACGTAGCAAAAGATGTTGCACATCGTTTTTTTTCTTCATCGTTACAATAAATTCTGAAAATACGAGCACTATATTTTTCAATCCTGCAACTACACTAATTCTTATCGAATATTTTCGAGATCGCTACTAATATAGTTTTTTTTGTTTTTTTTTCTGTTAAGTTTTTTATTTCCTTACTCATTTTAATTCTATCGTATAAATAAATTATACGATAATATTATTATAATTCCAAATAGTCCCAAAGAAGAAGTTACTGGTTATTGAATTTTTATATTTCCTTCGTTTAACTTAATTTCTAGTAACGAATGTCTCGACATCTTCTTCATTTTTTATTCCATTTTAAATTTGTATGTCTCCAATGAATCTTCTTCCGTTTCTTGAATCCCCCGAAAGGGCCGTTGAAATAGTCGTGTTAATCACGGCATCATGCTGCGCTTAACAGTCACCGAAACCTCGCGCAGACTTTAACCGATTAGCGATTTCAGTCGATTAATTCTATTTTGTTTTTCCCTTTTTCCCATAACTTTTTACCGATAATTAATTATCGAACGTTGTAGAAGATTTCTAAACCGCGCCAAATATCCGAAGAAGCGAAATATAATCTTTTTCATATTTTGCTTCATAATCGCGCTCAAACATTTCTCAAACCCGTCTATTCTGCTGCTTATTCAACGGCTAGGAATCAGGTTTCTCACGCACTGATGGCGATTAGAAAAACTGAACACTTTAACGAATTCATCTGCTATTCTCTCAAAACTCATCGAAAAAATAATATTGAAGCGTTTTCTATTTTCGAATCGGAAAATGTTGTAGCACCAATTTGGATCCAAAAAAAAAAAATACTTGACCATTGATTCATCGAATTGCGCATACTATTCAAGGGAGTCCTGAAACTAAGCAAGCATGCACGACGGGTGTGTTCTTAGATGTCAAACAAGCCTTTAATGAGGCGTGACATCGTGGTCTGCTGTATAAGTTAAAAATAATACTACCGCATCCTTATTATCTTCTTCTAAAATCCTACATTGAAGATCGTACATAAATTCCTAAATCAATCCTCCGATATCGGTATCTGCTGGCGTACCTTAAGTGTCTTAGGTTCGGTTACTCTACTCTGCCGCGATTTTCCAGTTGATAATAACGTGATAACAGCTACGTTGGCCGACGATACAGCGTTATTGGTAAAGACAATAGCGAAACTTCTAATAAACGACGAAAAAATTCTGTTGAATATTGAAAACTGACCGAGACGTTGGCGTATCAAACGAAAGTAAATGCAAGCAGGTTGATTTTACGTATCAACCGTTAAAAATAAATGGGGGTGATTATTAGCCGAGAAAATGATGTTAAATACTTAGGCGTACATCGTAAGTTGACACGACGGAAGCATATTAGCCAAAAAAGAAAACAGTTAGATTTAAAATTGCACGCGATTAAATTAGCTTCTTGACCGGTACTCCAGTTTGTCGCTAGAAAACAAAAACTTATAGTTTATAAAATCATTATAAAGCCTGTTTTGACATATAATGTTACGGGGGTTGTGCAAAAGATACACGCATAAATAGGATACAACGGTTTCAGAACGAGGCCGTAAGACTCATCGTCTCACCACCTCTTGGTACGTAACGTTACATCGAGACTTAAATATCCGATACATGAACAGATCAAACGTGCTGTAAAGCAATATGTAAGCCGTTTGGAAACACAAACGTACTGGCGATCAATCTAGTTGACACTAGTCTAGATGTTCGTATGTTAAAACGTAGTCGACCGTTTGATCTAATTTTTCAGCGGGGTCTCCATCGCTGGATGCTAACCCCTAACAAGTTATTTTGCGTTTCAGTCCAATACCTGGCCAGTTGTAATTTTAAAAATTACGAAAACTTTATTTTTACTGACAGCGTCGTAAACTTCCAAAATATTTGTCGGTTTCATTACTGTACTACACGCTAGTGCTACACTTTGTATCAGGTAGACCGTTTCCATGTTAGTACTGTAGATATGTGAAATTATTAACGATTTTAAACTTTCATAGTTTACACTTTTATTCTGATCATTATTATCTGTAAACATGATTTTAGTCTTAATTAACAATCCATAGTCCTTTCATGGATATTTAAGCCTCTTCGTGAATTTTAATACGCTTTCTTCAGAGCTGTAATATATTCAAGCAGACATTCTTGTTTCAGGCATTTTCTAAATGTATATCTGTTTTTATATTGTTTATACTTAGAACCGTCGAAATATTACTATATAATTGTTCGGATGTCATTGCCATCATTTTCGCTAATATAGACCAAACATTTTGTAGAAGTCCATGAAAACCCCGTGTACATCATCATATTAAGGTCGCGGACTTTATTAATTATCGTGCATCGGTAATTATTTCGTGTATTAGGATGACATCTGCTTCATTCCGTAATTGCGGAAGAGAGTTCTCTTTGAAACATTTGTTAAACAGGTTTTTCAGCAAATTCAGTATCTTCTCGTTTCCGTCTTTAATCATTTCTTCTATTATACCATCTGGCCCGCTAGCTTTGTTATTTTTCATTTTACTCAAAGCGTATAGGAGACGTCACTAGTTGATATATATATATATATATATTCAGTAGATTAATCCTCAATTATTGTTAATTCACATCTTTTATTGTAGGTTTAACTTTTGTACCATACAGATCTGCATAGAATCTTCCTATTTCTTCGAGTAGTTCATTTTTATCTGTAAGGACGTCGCGATTTATCAAATTCGTCAGCAGCTTACTTCCCATTGACAATGGTTTCTTGAATATGTTAGAATCTCCGTTATGCTCAATTATTTCGCGAAATTTCTTTATATTGTATGGACGTGTTTCAATTTCTAATTAATTTCTTCAATTCTGCCCACTCGGTTTGATTTTTATATTTATCCACTTTTAGTTTCCTCCTTCGTGCCACTAAATCTGTTATTGCTCATTTTATGATTTACCATTTTTGCACGTGATCTTTAACCGCTGCTTCTTTCATCATTTTAGTAATCAGTTCAGATTGTTTATTTCTAGTGTTCTGATTTCGTAATTTTAGCTCTTCTTGATATTCGCTTCGATATTTTCTTAATTCATCAGGGTCATCTAATTTTGATTTATTTCTTTTTACTATTTTTAACACCGATATATCCCCTGCGTTTTTAATACACATCTAACTAATCGGTCATCGCTGTCGTTGTTAGTGTTCTGTAACGTCTTGTAATATGTTTGAGTTATCAGAGATTACGTAATCAATCTCATTCCGTTATTCAAAAGTTGGGCACCTCCTCCTCTATATGTGATTCTGTCGAAGCATATATTTGCACTATCTTTAAAGTGCTTTTCTAGATTAGGGTTACGGTATATTCAAGATTTCTATGGCAACAGGATGTAATTTGGTCGTATTACAGTTGAAGAACATTATAGAAGAGAGGTAATCGGAACATCATATTAGAAGACTTTTGTAGCTTTCAACGAGGCCAGTGGATATAGCGAGGTATATTGCGTTAAGCAGAAAATATCGAATATTAAGGCTAGTAGGGTATAACGTAGAAGATCATCCTCTGAAACTGCAGCGCAAAAATTAAGCAACAAAGTAAATTTTTTGTATTGTTTTAAGGATAATCGGAAATCAGAATAATACGCTGTTTAGCGGCTCACCGCTATGTTACTATAATGTATATATATAGAAACACACATAAAATATGTTGCTCTGTAGTATTCAAGTAAAAACAGCACACAGAAAACCCAGTAAGGAATCTGTATTTGTATCTAGTTTTCATACCACCGAATTAGAAGAAGGCTATTTCAGTTGTATTCTCGTACTAACAAACTTTTTTGTTCTCATGACACGTAGTTTCTGTAGTAGCGACACTATTTTTCGTTGTATTTTTCCCAATGCATACAGTTTGAAGTCAATGTATAATCTTGTTTCAGTAACTTTCTCATACGGGTCTTTTCATTTTTTTTTCACTTTTTTTCCTCCTATTTTTAGTCGCGTAGAAGTAGAAAAGATTGTAAGGTCGTTTTCTATGCCATAGCGACTGATTTGCCATTCATCAAATCATATACGTCCGGTTTAATAGTCGCAATTACGAAATTTCAAAAGCGAGGATTGTCTTTGAACAAATTGAAATTGCGGAAGGTGCATTTAAGAGCATTGACCGAATTTTTGGCGAAGGCAAATTTTTCAAGATAAGAATGCAGTAGTAGCTAAGAATACCGGATATATTGACTTAAAAACAAAAAAAAATAGTAATTTTTTAGTCGAAGGGAGAAATAAGGACACTTAGAATTAACGTACACAAACACGCGCCAATTGTGTCGGCAGATGTAGAAAGAAGCTTTTCTCATCTGAAAAATATCCTAAGCGATAAACGTCACCAATTTAGCAAATTAAATTTTGGAGAATATTTAATTATTTCTTATAACGTCAAATTAAGTAAACGTGTAATATTTGTATGCGTATAGTTAATTAGTAATTATAATGTAGCGTTTTACTATAGGTTCTCAATACTCATAATTTATGATGTAAACAAATTTTTTATAGGAAATATTCTGTTATGAATGCCGAAAATAATTTTTTTTTTTTAAATTAGTACCGAAAAATCCGCACGTCTATTTATAAATATGAACCATAATAAAGTAGAAAATTATTTCGATTTAATGGGTCAGTTCCTGAACATAGTCTTATTTTGAGTAACAAGATCATTTAGCTTGTTAAATTTTGATATTTGTAAAATCACTTATTATAAAATGTAAATCAACATTAAATTCAACTAAACGAGGTGGTAAATTTAATAGAAAATTCCATTTAGCACGCGGTACGATCAGTATCCTAGGTAAGTTGGAAATAATTCAAAAATTTCTATGCATTATTGTAGCTACTACTGCTTTGATGTTTTATTAGTAAATATGCTCGGAGAGAGAAATAGGTATAAATAACAATAAGTAATTTCGGAAAAAAAATTCAGTTAATGAAACATGCCTTTTCTGAAATGCGCATAAAAATCATGAGCTGTATAATTTATTAAAAGGACACGAATAGATCATATCGTTGGTGAATCGGCAAAAAAATTCAACCAATTCAACACGATGAAAATGTTTTGCGCAGTAGAAGGATTAATGTATCTTATTTTGCTCATTAAGAGTTATCTTTCAGAGGTTATCAGGAAGACAAGCAGTTAAATCAGTGGAAACTATATATATATATATATATATATATATATATATATATATATATATATATATATATATATATATATATATGTATATGTATATATATATATGTGTATATATATATATATATATATATGTATATATATATATATATATATATATATATATATATATATATGTTAAAGTTACTGCAACAGATATATCTTTCATAAAAGTTCATTTAGAATCATGTTCAATATTCACATCCCCAGATATTCGTAATACAACGTCGAAGTTGTTTCTGTCGGGTTGATGTAAGTTACTAATGTATCTGTTCCAGCGCAACTAAGCATCACTCGTTATGTAAAGAAAATTCAAAAATAGCGGAGCGTTTTATAGATCTTTAATATCGGCAGATAAAACTGCAAAACATTTATCGGCAATAATCATAAGTGTGTACTGAAAAAATTTTAATGTAGAAAAAAAAAGAAAGATAATTTACCAAACAAACGACGGAGCAGCTGTCGTGGCTGGATGTAACAAAGATGTTCAAATTCTCATAGTTTTCATTTGTAATGACTAACGTAACGCGATCCTATTCATTGCTTCGTCCACCAGTTAAATCTAGTGCTATTATATAAAATAAGTAATATTACAAAAGTTGAATTATTTATCAGAAATTTAACCGCATTATTGGATGAACTGTATCGTTACTGTAACAGTTGCAACGTATATTATTGTTAATAATCTTTAATTCGTTTAAATAGTATGCGATAGAACCGTAGTTAATATGTGAGACGTATCAAAAATTTGTTCGTAAATGAGTACCGACTGCGAGCACAAGTACGAAAAAAAAAAAAAAATGTTTTTTGTTCGACAACCTCGTGTATATTTATATGGTGTAACTTCAGCCTTGTGGACGTGTTCAATCTTTACATAGATTCAGAATTATTCTGCAGCGCATATTTTCTAGCCGTTGTAAGCTAAGTACGGCTAGTATATGATCATATGGAACAAGAAGCGTATTAATTGCTCTGATTATAGTTTTGTAGATTGTTAATTTATTTGCCGAGCTGACGTAACATCGTTTATTAAATAATAGCTTAGAGACGCGTGAGTTTTATTGCAGGGCATATTCAACTTGACTAGTAAATGTGACACCACCGATACAGTATTACGCTTAGATATTTAATATATAATAAAATTTTATATCCGCCGTTAAAAAGTTACTTAAAAGATTCACCTGTGAGAATTTTGCCCGCTCATTTAACAACGGTTAGCGAGGTACACAACTCTATTTCCGCAGCGTTTGCTCGATCATACGTATTTTTGAAATAGAATAAAAATACTTTTCAATATATTTAAGCGCTGAAACTAGTAGACTGTATTAAGTGTATATATATATATTAAAAAATAAAAATTATTGATTTTCATATCGTTTTTTTTTTCATTATTTGTACTTGCAACATTTTTTCCCAATATATTAATATTGTATTTATTAGTTTCCTTTTAGGGTGTTTTCTCCTCGTTTAATGTATCGTCGTATTTTAAAATGATATATGGTGACCCAGAGAAGACGGACTTTTTTTTAATTTTTTTTTTTTTAGAACTCAAAAACTAACCGAGACAAAAGTTTTTGAATGAAATTTTATTTAAAAATAAGAAAACGAAAGATTAGCACATAATCATTTTTGGAACACAATATCAGACGACCTTCGTTCCGTCTTTTTATAAAGAATTTTCGAAAAGTCTTTTTTTCGAGCATAGGTCTTATAGGATGCCGTTAATAAGTGAAACTGGACAAAAACCAATCTCTCGTTAGCGCACTAAACGTGGAGCACGCGGTTTGCGTTGTAGCAGTATTGACCAACTCAGTTATTAAGGAAATAAAACCGTCCGTCTTTTCTGGGTCATGTTCAATTCTACGAACTAGCTAATTTATCTAAATATCGTTTATATCGCATTCAATTATATAAAACTGTATACTTTTATTATGATTACTAGTATGCAAAATAAAAAAAAAAAATAAAAAAACGAATGAAATGAAATTTACCGTTAGGGTAAATGTTGACAATAAACGATGGACTGCGAAGAGCCGATTCGAGTCTGAAAAAAAATAAAAAAATAAAAAAAATTAATACGAATATCTAAAATTACGTCATACAATGTCGTAATGTATAACCGCTCATCTTTTTTTCTTCGCTTCATTTAAACGTATTGAGACGAAGCGGCTTTAAAAAACAGACTATAGTTCGTTGATCGAGGAGGATTAATACGCCGTCGGTTTGGCTTAATCAGATAGGAGCGACTTTTTACAGAAAGTCTAACATTCGAAGGATACTAGTAAAAGAATGGTATACAAACGATCGAAATCTAATCGATACATCAAGATGTGGAAGGTACAGAAAGACTAAAATCGAGAGCCGGTACAGACATTAGGTACTTGATGTGATGGCTAACGGAAGAACTCAGATAGAAACAGAGAACGATAGGCACAAAACTTTTTGACCTCGAGCGAGAAAGCTGCATGCGCTTGAATCGTATTCGTATACAGGCCATGGACTTAGTTCGCAAAGTCGGATTTCATATATCTGATTCCTTCTTGCGACTGTCAACAAGGAAACCAGACAACGGATCGTATGCTGAACGAATGCCTACGTAATGCCCTTCGCGGTGGACGGGAGAATATTCGAGCAGTATCAAGCACGACCATACGGAATTTGGATGCGGACATTTAAGCTACCCGCGCAGCCATGCGACATCATCGTAGAAAGTAAAATAAAATGTACAAAGATATAGCGTACATTCACACACTCGCTCGTGCGGAGGACTGTATACTTCTGAACGATATTTTTTTTATACATTCGATTTCCATCGCGTCATTTTGTTGCTTTCAGATGGTTGCACCATCGAGAACCGTGTTAACCGTCTCAATTTATTACTTCGTCAGTTCTACCGATCCTCCATATTCGTTATTACGCGTACTCCGTCCGTTTCCTTTCTCATGTTGCCTTTCCAAGCCATCTTACCTCGTTACCTCGAATGGCTAACGTAAAAACGCCTTCTTCCTGTATAATTTACGTCCGATATATTTTTTCGAGTTTTCTCCTTTTATACCTTATTATCGGTTTATCGATGTAGCGCGTTCTGTAAAAAGTGAGTCCTATCAGATTAAGCCGACGATGCAGACCGGTTACCAAAAAAAACGCCGAATGTAATCTTCAATCGGGTGACCGAGAAAATATTATTATTGTTTTTTGAACAGCGCAGTTGGTAACGCTGCTACAATGCAAACCGCGTGCTCCTGGTTTAGCGTACACGCGAGAGATTCGTTTCAGTTATTACGACATCCTATAATGAGAAGGAGTTTTGCGTGGAACGTTATTTTCGACGTGAATCGATCTCAACGGTGCAAAGAGACTTTCGAAAAGAATTCAAAGTCAGGTGATTTTCTTTTTTTGCGAGGACAAAAACCGCGTTTACCGAACACATTGTGTTCCACAAGTGATTGTAAGTTAATCTGTCGTTTTCCCTATTTTTAAATAAAATGCCATTCAGAAATTTCGGTCGAGTTTAGTTTTCGAGTTATTCAAAAGACAACAAAATCATCCGTCTTCTCTGGGTCACGCTATACTTTGTAACGAATACTAAAATCGTTAATTAAAAGAAAATAGAAATCTAAAACAAGACTGTAGTATACAAAATAATTGCGGCACGCCGATAAACGAGTTAATACCGAAAATTAAAATAATCGGCATCGTCTCATTACGTCGTTCTATGAAATACAGTTGCGAGGTTAAAGTACAAATCGATTCGTAATTTCACAGCGTTCCTAACGAGCACAAACGAATTGATGATAATTATATATATATATATATATATATATATATGTATGTATATGTATATGTATTATATATGTGAATGGATGTATACTTATTAATATAAAGTATTTATGTGTATTGTTTGCTTTTTTTTGGTAACAGACGTCGGTGAAATTATGTTTTTCGATTAGTTAATTAGGAAACGGCACGTTTTTCAAATTAATCTTTCAAATATGTCGATAATACTATTCTACGTATATACCGTGCTGATTTTTAATTATGTTCGCGTATATTTATATACATACATTTATTATATATATATATTTATATTTATATATAATTTTAATTTACACATATTACATATATTCAAATACAGACACACTTATAACAGAATTTTATACTAGCATATACGTTTACATAATATTTAAAGAGCGATATATTTTCATTAAAATTGTCTAATGTGTCACGTTAATGAACTATTTCAACGATGAAGAAGCGATTTATATAAGTAATCTTTAAATAGGCCGTGTCCAGTGATGAATTGTACATCAAAAAAATTTCTGGTACGAAAGATGTGCTAGTCTCTGTTTTCTATATTTGGGAAATAATTTTTAGCTATAATATTCATTTCACTGTGTTTGAAATTTATTATTATAATACCTAACGCAAGAATAAAACGTTTATTCTTTAATAGTTTTCCTTCGTGTATAAAATAGGGTTGTTGATTTAAATTCGTGATATATATATATTTATATTGTTTTTAATTTTAAAAAATGTGAATGTTTGTTTTCTATTTCGTAATTTAATGTTTTAATACCTGCCATTAACAGTTCGGTAAGATTTAATCGTTTTTATTGCGATAGTTCGCTGATAACTTTTTAATTCGAATTTGGGTGGTCCCCTTCTATTCCTAATTTTTATCAATGATATTGAAAAGAACCTTTGCTCAAAATTTCTTTTATTTGCCGATGATCTCAAAAAATTTATGCTCCTATATCTTCACTAGCTGACTGTGAATCTTTACAAACAGATCTAGATAAGCTGGTTCTGTGGAGCAAAGAAAATCATTTACCTTTCAATTATGATAAATGCGTCCACGTGAGTTTCTGTAGAAATAGAAATAGAAATAGGTACGCGTTCACTTACACGATGAATGGTAAGCAGATAATTAAAAAATATGTGGTGCGAGATCTCGGAGTTAATATTGATGACAATTTAAAATTTTCAATACATGTAAGCGATAATCGCTCTTATAAAATGCTAGGTTCTATTATAAGAAATTCATTTAGAGATCCATAGACGCTACTGTCGCTTTATAATGCATTAGTGCGTAGTCCTGTAAGGTATAATTGGTTTTATATAATTATACAATTAGAAGATCCGCTGGGTGGCGCCGACGTCCGACGTCCCGGTATCCAGCAAGTGGATTGCTTCCACGTTGATATGTCGCCCAACCTCTTTTTATGAGCAGTTGCGTATCTTCTGAACCTATAACATTCGCGAGACGCAAACCCACTTTAAACAACTATATTAAAATCAAAAAATAAATTAATGTATGTCTTAGAGTACACGAAAAAAGAAATGAACGTGCAAAATATTTAAGAGGCGATCAGCACCGATAAAGAAGAGTTATTAATATACGAAAAAAAAAAACCCAAGTAATCGCGCCTAAAATGTTAAACGCTGTTTTGGTCTAACACCAGCCTGAGTAATATAAATAAAAGCGATAATCACGGCCTCAAAATTATACCGAATAATAAAAGCGCGATTGGAAGCTTAGTAAAAATCTGGCGTAATTAGACTGGTTCAATCATGATTATTTCTAATATTTTTATACGGCACTGAAATTCGGACATCACTCCGTACTGAATCGAATCTTTCGAACTACGCTGGTAATTACGAATGACAGACGTTCCGTGGACGGTCAACAGAACCAACGAATCTATCGTAAAGAAGGTGGAAGAACCTAGACACGATTATTAACGGAAGTGTTTACAGAGTGGGACGGTTTTCATTCGCGCGAATGGATTGGAAAATCGAAGAGGAAATCAGATTGAGCGGCTTAAGATGGTGAGATTGATTAACGGAATTTGTAGAAGAATGCTTCAACGAACGAATCAGCTTATAATAGAGAAAAATAGCACGAACTCATTTCTGTGTCACGATGCTCTCGCTAAAACGATATACGATTCGAAGAGAGAGAATGGAGTTTGAAAAAAAAAAAACGTTTAGACGGCAAATCAACGATCTGAAAGTAGACGCTGAAGAATAAACCAGCAGCTCGGTCGAAAAGATTGACAGTGTAGACGGAAGATTAGGAGTGAATTTTTATTTTGAATTAAGGAAACGTCTCCTAAATGCGACGATGTAATAACTGGATACGGGAAATTCCACATAATTATAACATCGACGAATTACGAATACCGTGTGGTATATGATTTATTAAGATGATTTATTTTCTTTTTTATATATATATATATAATGGGCATAGGATTTTTCACCCATCTTTATTTGAATTAATTCGTTTTTACGACTACTCGTTTATTATCTTTTCTCCGGGTCGTTCGTTCACAATTTAATATGTCCTAGTAATTCGAGCGATTTAATTAACCTGTAGTATATCGTACTGCAATGTGTGTATTTTTTTTTTTTAATAAAATTTATCCCAATAGAGACGGTACAAGAGAGTTGATCAGGATAAACAAAGTTTTCTGTATATGTATATATGATTAATGCACGATCTTATTACTGCTATTAAATATGTATTAAATAAGTATACATTAGTAATAGAAAAAATAAAAGAGTGAATATGTATGAAGTTATACTGCTGCCAGTAGAACTGCTCGAATTTTACTCAGTAATACGCCAGACAAGATCAGTTGGTTGGCGATGTTTAAGTCGTCTGATATCTAAAACTCGACGATTTCTGTATTTACACGCTTATCGTTTTTTACGCGCTGCAGCAAAGTCTTATATAACATCATCGACAAACTTCATATATGTAAATCCTCGTGAATGTCTCTTCATTTCGCGAGTACCGGTAGGCATCCAGAATTTCGCGTAAAATGATGTTCCGCCGTTTTTGCACAAGATTCCTGTTAAACTTGGCACACACACTGAAAAAGCCCATACGTCATAGGCTTTATAATAACTCGATTACAGGGTAATAGTTTGCATTGTACATCCGAGAACGATTAGCTGAAACGCTTTTATCTTTACGTGAACTTTCAAAAAAGACGTTCCGCGCATTCCGCGATATTTGGCCGAATCAGCTGGAGGAATAGGCTGATTACGAATATATACTCGACGCGTACTGTCTGAATGGCTTAACCATATAAAGAAGGTTGATTTTGCTTTATTTAGTTTCATCTTGCAGTCGTAGGTGCTAATCAGATTAAAATGCGCTTGAATTTTAGCGTGTCTCGCTGAGATCAGCGCTGACAGCTAATATTGCGGTGTCGTCCGCGAATGTTGCCGTTGTTTTACATTATCAGACGTTGGTAGAGATCGCGCGTCTACAGGATGTAAAGGAAAAGTTCAAGGACACTCTCAAGCGAACTACATGTATACTCTGTAAAAGCCTAGCCTGGCTTCATCGCAGGTCGCACGAAACGCCCTGTCGGTCATGATTTAAACAGTCGACGTAAGTTTGCAGGCGGTTGTTTGCTTAATTTAGAAAAATATTAGATACGGTAATTATACGAAGATGTTATACATCTATTAGAAATGTTCTACAATTAGAATTAATATTACGAATATATTGTTTATTTATAAAGTATCGGTTAATACGTACCAGCGCAATATGAATATATATATAGTGACTGTATTCGTATTTTATATTAGCTTTGTAATTTAAACCCCATAATTTTGCTCTAATCGATTTAAAAATATAATAATAATAATAATAATAATGTTTATTAACTTTATCATATACGCTTGAAGAAAGTTAATTCATTATAACAAAAACCCCGATATTTAGTAGAACTAACAGGGATAAAAAGTATTAAGCTTAATAATATCTAATTTGCTCGTCGTGTAGAACAACGACGTGTGATAAACCGTTATATGCGATTTGTTAACTTCGAATTTTAATTTTAAAGAATCAAAAACGAAAATTATTAACTACCGCGTTGCATATAACACGAGTTGGGAAGATCAACTATGCCTGACGTCAGTGTTGCCAGATGCTTTGAGGTAAAAAGCGGTAGTTGACCTTACAAAAAAACCGGTAGAAACGGTAGAATACGATACTCCCACAATCATTGCAAAATCGGGAAACACAAAATATATTGTTTATTACAAGAAATTATGAAATATTTCATTCTAAACATAGCATAATCAATTTACGAAATGTGTTTCGTCAAATAATTACACAATAGAAGCGGTAGAACCTACTTAACCAGATATTCATTATTTTTACATATCACTTTGTTTTATTATTATAAAATTAGAATGTGGAATTAAAAACATGCGAATGTATGTTTACTTACCAACATGTTTAAGCTGAGTTGACAGGTACATAGTTTTATCAGCGGAGACCGGTGGCTAAAATGTAATTGTAATAAAGACTGTGCTCATTGTAGAGTGCGCGAATGGGAAATACAAACACCAAAACCGAACTTATTAAAGAATGAATCGTAAACAAATCTTTGTCCGGTGTTTTTTGTTCGATTGTGTTTCTTCCTTGGGTCGCGTCTTGTAGGCGACTTCTGTTGCGCTGACTGCAACATCAAAAGTGAGCTCTAATATTATTCTCTTTTTTTTATATATGTATTTTGTCGCATGCCGATCAGCGCATAAAAACTTGAACTAACCTTCCGGCTGAATCATCTATTTTCTGTCACTCTATATCTCCGCTCCAATTAATACACTAACACATAGGCAATATTTTAACGAAGGTAAATAGTGATTGAAAAAATGATTAATGGACGTTTTAATTGTTCAAAGTATTAAAAAAACACTGAAATTAATGAATTAACGTAAATATTGGAAAAAGCGGTAGATTTATGAAATATTTCGGGAAATAACGGTATGGCGGTAGGAATCTCTGAAAAACGGTAGGTCTGGCAACACTGCCTGACGTAGGTAGATTATAAGTAATAAATCATCAGCGTTACTATACAATAGTGTTGGGAGAAAAAGAACTGAACGGTTCAGTCGGAACTGTTCTTATAAGCGGAATGAATGAACGGTTCTCTGTAGAACAAAAACGAACCGTTCTTTTAAAGAACGCCTGCCAGTTCAGTAAAAATAAAGAAGGTCTTTCTGTACCTTTCGGCTATTCTCGGCTAATTTCCCGAGTGTGTTCGAACTTTCTCCTTGTCTTACTGCGCTTTAACTATATTCTACTTCATTTTAATTTTACTTATTAGATGCGTTGTTGTGTTGCGCACGTCCGGAAATAAAACACTGCTCTTTAGATACCGAAGGCGTACACACATACAGAAGTGTATGAAATGTATACAACGCGAATGATGAATTAGAACCTAAATATGTATTTAAATACTTCTATAGTAAAGTACTATGGCTGTGATCGGCGGTCAACTGTTCATTTTTTTTCACAGAATTTTTTATTTTTATTTTTTACTACATCAACATTTTCTCCTTGTCTAACTTATTTATGTATATTCAATCTTTACCTAGAAAAGAACTACAAATGTTAACAGATTGCTGTTCATTGTGTTTTAAACATAAAACAAATCCAAGGCCGTATATATTTAAAGCGTTCTTTAAAGAAACCTCTGTTCTTTACAGAACCGTTCGACCACCCGTTCTTTACAGAACCACTGAACAACCCGTTCATTAGAACCGTTCTTTTTGTGGAATAGAATGGACGTTCACATTCTTCTAAAAGAACGGGAATGCCCATCTCTACTATACAATCTGACGATATCGCATATCGCGACGAATTATTGCGATCCTTACTATGCACTTTTCAACGGTGTTATCTTGATATTTTCTAGCGGATAATTATTAACACGGTGATTACAATTATCGAAAGACATTACCGTAGAATTTTTTTTTTTCTGTTTATTATTAATATTAGAAAGTAAATTATCGTTTAACATCTTCCGATTTTTCGTGACCACCCCATTTCATTTTATTTAATTAAACATCGTCGACCGCAAATTCGGTAGAAAAATATTTTCTAAAGCCGCACTGGTACGGATCCAATAATGCCGACGTGTCGATTTCAGATTAACGGGCTTAAGTATACAAATCGGTCTTTAACCGTGAATTTTGCAACTTACTATCGTCGTTTAACTTATGTAGAGAGAAAGATGTTATGTCGAATTTAAAAAAAACAAAAAAAAAACAGATTTCATCAACATATTTTATCATAGGTATTAAAAACCGGTATATTATCTGAAATTAAATCTGGAAATTTAAATGAAGACGATCTTGTTAAAATTTTATACGGTTTAAGCTCTGGAGGAGAGCAAAATTTTTGACATACTTGCTGTTTTAAAAAAAAAACTCCATTTCTATTCTATATAATTTTAATAATAACACTTTATAAATTAATTTAGTTATAATATTTTTATCTTTTAAATCTTTTAAAACTATTCCTTTAATTCTAAACGTTCATTCCACCGAGAATTATAGTTGCATTTACTTTAGAAATATTGACACGGTGAGTTTTTAAGTAAATGTTTCTAAAACAACATTAATTACGCTTTCGGAATTTGCTAATTTTTATTTCATTAACATTACTTCATGATTCAAGTTATTTATAAATTTGTCCACATTCGCCGCAACAAAAATACCGTCATTGACACAATATTCTTCGAATTATATATATATATATATATCAATACGGAGGTTTTTATGATCAATTAAGTGAAAATCCTTACTCGAAACATCGAATGTAGAAAACTTCAAATCATTGTTAACTACGACGATATAATCAATTTGTCGCCGTTATGATTTTCAAAAGTAAAAACATTATAATCATTCTTAATAATTAAATCGACAGAAAGAAAAAAAATGAAATTTTCGAATTGTATATTTCTTACATTGCGAATAAAAGTTTTATTTTCCATTATTTTTAGTCTGGCATTGAAATCGCCATATTGGAAACGTTCTTTAACGTTTTTGAGCAGAGTAATAAACTGTGTGATTCCAATTTAGTGCTAAAATATAACCGAAAAAAGAATAGTATCTTTAGAGTTTTTACTTCGTTTATATAATTTCGGATACTATAGCGCAATTAACGTATTTTATGTTTACTGAATAATAAGAAATGTTTACAGTTTACGTTACTATACGAATAAAGATCCGCAAACCTAAGAAATTACGATTTTTCGGATATGTTACAAATAATAATAACTGCGCATCTTTACAGTGGTTTACATTTTGTAGAAACAATTTAAACGTAGCTATAGTTAGCGCTTAGTTTTATTTCCGGCGGTGTTTATCGACGTTGCTCATTTTGACAAGGTGTGGCATGAAGACCTATTGTTAAAGCTGAAATCATTACTTCCGCCAAATTTATATCTTCCGATTACTTCTTATATGCAAGATCGGTACTTCCAGATACGTTATGAATCTCTGAGATGCATCCTGTTCTAGCAGGTGTACCGCAGGGTTCGATCCTAGGGCCTATACTGTATTTGCTTTACACCGCCGACTTCCCCGTTACTAAAGATGTACACGCGGCTACTTTTGCAGATGACACCGCCTTACTCTCATGTAATACAGATCCGAACATTACCAGTAATAACCTACCGGAAGCATCAAACAGAGCGGAACAATGGTTTAAAAAAAATGGAAGATAGGTATTAATGAGAGCAAATCCGTTAACGTTCAGTTCACAAATAGGAAGGTTATAGTTCCACCTGTTAGAATCAATAACCTCACAATGCCTATTCAGCCGAGTGTTAGATATCTAGGTATGCACCTGGACAGTCGATTGACATGGCGGCACCATATAGACAAAAAAAAAAGAAGGAACTTAACATATTAGAAAAATGAATTGGCTCTTAGGCAGGAATACTCATTGACTAATAAGCGTTTAGTATATACAGTAGTTATAAAGCCGGTCCGGACCTACGGAATAGAGCTATGGGGTTGTGAAAAATACATACAGACTTGAATATTCCATATGTGTCCGATGTTATAAAGCAGTACGCTCAAAGACATGTACTTAGACTGGAAAGTCATCCTAATACCTTGGCTCAAAGATTGCTGAACATCTCCAGTGACACCAGGAGGTTGAAGCGTAATAAACCTCTGGACCTTGTTTAAGATAGCAGCTACTGCTGGGTGAGCACCACTGGGTGCTTCTCCGTCACGTTATGACATGGTCAAAAATTTTGCTAAATGACCTAGGGGGTCAGATTGTAAAAAAAAAAATAAAAAAAAATAAAAAAAATAAAAAAAAATAAAAAAAAATTGCTATTTTTTTGCATAACGAAGAATTTTAAGAGAAAGAATTACGATTTTATCAGTAATATATTTAATATCGTCTGTCGATGACTTACATCCACTTCGTGCATAATACAGACACGAGAAAAACAATTGTTGCATTTTGTTTCAATTCAATTTTCATCAAGTTTGTACTGCCGCTCGGAATCCATAACGCATTCGTTGTTCATGTGTCCAAAACTTGGAACAACGAACGATCAGAATGTATTGTCGTAAATTACGCGTTTAGTCCAATTTATAACCATATAACCAGCGTTCACTGAAATACGGTACGAAGTTTGAGACGAACAAATGCGCGTAATCTGCCATGTACTCTTCAGCGTTACTTTTGTCGGATTGTGTCCAGTTTTATTGTTGATTGCCATATATTAATTATCGAAATCATCGGATCATTTTTTTATCTGTAGCTTTCTACATTTAACATGTTTATTTGAAACTTCGCGCTTCAATATATCGAGTTGACTTTGACCTCTAAATTATTTACCTCGGTGTTTAAAGATTCTATTGTTTTTCTTAATATATCAAGATTTTCGATAATACTTCTTTAATCTTTACTTTCATGTTATGTGATTGCACTAAGTAATTGATATTGCCAATAATTTTAAAACTAGCGTCGGAACGGATCGCTTTTTTTTTTTGTTTTTTTCAAAAGAATATATTTATTTTAAAAAATTACATTTTATAATACGGAATTTAAAGCTGCAATCCAATTAAGTATTACTTCAAACTCCACTTACATTAATAACAATAATACAATAATATTGAAAATTTATTTATATATTGTAATAGAAAATTTTAATCCAAATTTGACGACTTACTTCCCCCAATATATACCATAATTGTATCTTAAATTTAATATTTCCCTTTAAAGTTCTAAACAAATGCTATTCGTATTACTAATATAACAAATTATATTTTTTTCTATTGTTTATTTCTTCTATAGCTAAATTATTAAATTTACCTCCTACTAAATCTTCCATACTACAATCTAACACTGTGGTGGTCCAATTGACATTACACCCTTGTAATACATGAAAACAGGTGTCCGCAAAATTACGTGTAATACAATTTTCTGTTTCTGTTATGCCAAATCTTTTTAAATACCTTTTAAAGCTACCATAGTGATAAAATTGTACATTATAGTAATTAGGGGTGAACTGTTTGTTATTTTTAGACTTAAATCTGGAAAATATTTGTAAGCTAATTCATTATATCGGTTCCACATTTTTTTACATTGTAATATATAATATTGATTTAGTGTAGTCTTCAACTGTTTAACACTGATTTGTTTACTTTCGTATACAAAATTTATTATTAATATATATTACACGATTAAATTCGTGTTCCGTTTTAATATTATTTTTAATTAAGAATAAATTGATATCTTTATTTCTAAGTCGTTGGATATAATTCCTGCCACTACTATTGATGACAAAAAAAAAAACTCATTGTTTTATATGCTTTGATCATTCTGATAGCTATAATTCTTTGATATGATCTTATTAATGTTTTAAACTTCTTTAACATATCCATATGAATACTACAATAAATTATATTTAGCATTATTAAAGATTTATATAATATAATTCCTTTTTTTATAATTATTTATATATATATATATATATATATACATCCATGCGGTATAAAAATATTATTTTTGGTGTGGTGTATATATATTTCACGTTATGTCTATAGCAACCTACCGCCGGATGTAGGTATATCTCAAACGTTTTTAATAATTCCAGTTTTGTGAAACAACAGATCTAATTAATCCCTACATTTTTCATCGTGTCATCTGGCCACCGTGTTTCTGGCTCTTTTTAATTTTTTGAATTCGCACCATTGCAGAATATGTTTTGTTCCCCTGCCACAATCTCTATGAGCGACGTGTCGAACCCACGACCATTTTAATTTTTCTCTGGGTCGATCAATTTTGTCCGCGCCCCGATCCAAGTAATAGTTTTGCTGTCCTTTAAACCCGACGTTTTGGTATCGTCGTTTCGTGAGCTATTTGCGTTTTCCTAATTTTAATGATCATACCCTTTGCGAAGCTCCGTCTTACCGGGGAAACACGTCGATTATGTTCGATGTTTGCTCCGGAATATGTTGGATAACATTCCGAATGCAGCCCGTGCGAGACATATTCTCCTTCGTATTAATCTCCGTATAATTTCTTCTCTGTCTACATTTGCTCTCCCCAGATAAATTTACCGCTGTACCTGTCCTACGTGCTGCCCATTTATCTTAGTTGACATACCGTCCGTGTTATAACTTTTATTTTCGGTTTACTCACGAGTTGATCCTATTTTTCCAGACTCAATTTGAAGTTCGTTCAACGTAGATTCTTCTGAATTCCCACTTATTGCCGGTTCGATTGACTTTCATTGAAATCGTTTCGTGCATTGTTCCGATGATGTTCACATATCGTTCTTAATACTGTCCGTAATATTTCGATCGAGTCTAATACTTTTTTCATTAGTATACAAATACCATATTATATTCTTCTTTATCTATTTCAAACAAAAAGTTATTATACACATCTATTACCCTGATTAACTTACGTCTGCCCTGTTTGGTATTCAGTTTCCAACAGTACTCGTAAAAGATTACACAGCTGTTACAAAACCGCTGCTGCAGTATTAAACGCTCGTAGATGTACTAAATTGCGTGATATGCATTCGCAGCTTAACCTTTTAGATACGCTTACTTATATAAACAAATTATCTAGTAAATTTTACCATAATTGTTTAATGCATGACAGCGCATTAATTAACACCATAGGCGATTACGACATAGTCTCATGGTACACGCTAAATACAAACACCGCAGAATTATAGATTACTTGTTTAAGAATTATTTTCCTATTTACTACGTGTTTTCCCTCTTTATGTTCTAATTAGAATTTATTTTTATTCTTTTCTTGCGGTTGT
The DNA here is from genome assembly GCA_032883995.1 of Coronaproctus castanopsis. Lineage (NCBI taxonomy): Eukaryota > Metazoa > Arthropoda > Insecta > Hemiptera > Monophlebidae > Coronaproctus > Coronaproctus castanopsis. The sequence goes on along the minus strand of CM065054.1, from coordinate 87,036,816 downwards.
TTTTTCTAATTTTTTCCTGTACTTAAAAGTTTAAAAGTTCAAATTTTAATTTTTAAATTTTAATAATTTTATCACATATACATTAGATGTCGTTTTACATTAGTAAGTTAACTGTTAAGGTGTGTATATATATATATATAAGGTACTTAACATTCTTCGTTATTCAATTATTCATGTATTCATGATTTTGTTTATATGTTTTGTAAATATATATATTTCTTCTTCTTCCGTATAGAGTGAGATGTTATAATTGTTCGCAAATTTGTATTAAAGTTTAGCAAATTGATCCGTAATCCCCGGGTTGGCGATAGTCGATTATTTACATATATTTGAGACAGGCGTATCTATAGTTATAATTAACGCGCGTCTGTGTGTGTGTGAGACTAGTAAGTTTTGTAAAAGCGGTGTACTATAGTTAAAGCCAGCGCTAGTGTTTATAAATCGAAATTCGTTAAAATTAAATTTTTACACCAAATCCGACGCTACGTAATGGAAGTTTAAAGTTTGACGTTATACAAACAGGAAATTGGGATTGAACGGGTCAAATATTTTTTTTTGGTTCATTGTAGTTATTATTGCATTTCCTTCGATAAGTAACATTTTTACAAACTGCCCCCCCCCCGGTGTGATTATTACGTGCTATGCACACTCGACTACAACACATCGTGCAGTTACCGATTAACTAAGTCAAAAATTAACGTTATATATCACACCGTTAATACGTATGTCGTGTAGTAATAACGACTAAAATTTCTTTCATGTTTCTCAATATCGCCAGACGCAGATAACCTTGGTGTTTGAAAAGAGGTTTCTCTATAATTACAAGGTTAAAATAATTTCATCCTAATATAACGGAATAACAACATTATTAATAATAATAATATAATAATGATAATGATTATAACGTTTCACAACATAGTGTCGTAATTTTCCGCTATGTTAAAAGCATTTATATTTATAATATACACCGCGTGTGCAAACGTTATTTGTAGCGGAATAGTTTAAATTGACCGCTACTTACGATTCAGGTCGTATTATAATTTTCGATAAGTTCTCGTCTAGAGCTCATTATTTTAAAATTTCGTTTATTTATTAATTAAATTAAACAAAAAATTTCGATTATTTTCTCCTGTTAATATTATTACTTATACCGGAATATAATCATTTTAATTGTGTTCGGTTTTTAGTAAAAAAAAAAAAAATTCTACCGCAAAATCCGAAATGACGTCGCTGCAATTATACGGCAGACCGGCCAGTCCACCGTCTCGAGCGGTGAACTTGACGCTAAAGGCTTTAAATCTAGACTATAAATTTCATTCGTTGGACGTGCTAAATAAGGAGTATTTATCGGATTATTATTTGAAGGTAAATTATTTTTTTTGCGCACTTTCTACGAATATTTATACGTACGTATTATACATATATATATATATAATAATATTCGTTTATTTCGTAAATGAAAGCTGCGTTACTTGTAGAACTTCGACAAAATAATTAACACCGTTGAAAATTATTTAAAATATATTTATTTATTTATTATCGACGTTTAAAACGGATTTCATTAACCGTAACTAGGAAAAACTAACAAAAAAAAATTAAATAAATTAAGAAACGAGTTAAAATCGCTATATAATAAATAAATGACAAAGCTTATAAATCAACATCAGCTCGCGAAAGAAATTATAAACATATTAACAGCCGCACCACATCGGAAAATCTTCCTGCGGGTTCATTCTGGCATTACCGGAAACAATTTGACTAACAAAACAGCCAACGAAGCAGCATTATTCTTACCCGCTCCAAATATACCAGTCGCACCAGCACACTTCACCCGACACCTACAACTTGCTTTCATAAACCTATGGAACAATCGATGTACTCCATCATCGAATTAACTGCGTCTAATTAAATCAACCATCCGGCATAGGCAAATTCGTTCGAACCGACGAACAGACGATCTAGTCATCAGTCGACTTCAATCGGGACATACAACCGCGTCCATAAAAAATCCAACAGTTCCGGTATGTCCATCGTGTGTAAGACCAACCATCACAAATATACTCCTATAGACTGCACTCAACTTGTTCATCTCAGATCAGCGTTGAACCTACTGACATCTCCGATGCTCAAGTCCTAATGTCATCTCATACAACAACATATAAACAATCTAGCCGATGTTCTCGATGTTATAAATATAATTTTCGCGCCTCTGGAAGTCGCTGTTTACGGCACATAAATTTAGTATTATTATTATTATTATTATTAAACTGTAAAAAAAAAATTAGATATACTATTTACGCGAAACTAACAAAAAGGAAAAATAGACTGATAATGAATGTAGCAAACAACACAGTCTACTTATAAGAAATAGAAAATGCGAAAATACTAATCTGTTGAATAACGCAATCTACCATCATTCGAAATTCATACATTAAAAAAATGTGAAAATACTAATTTAGATATATATTCAATTAAAAAAAATTGACAAAATGAAAATCGCTATTTATAAAATAATCATCTAATAACCTGTTGAATAACGCAATCTTCGATCATTCGAAATTTATACATTAAAAACATGTGAAAATACTAATTTAGGTATAGAATTTACAAAAATGAACAAAACGAAAATTGGAATTTATAAAATAAAATAATCATCTATCTGTTGAATAACGCAATCTACCATCATTCGAAATTTATACATTAAAAAAATGTGAAAATACTAATTTAGATATATATTCAATTTAAAAAAAATGACAAAATGAAAATCGCTATTTATAAAATAATCATCTGATAACCTGTTGAATAACGCAATCTTCCATCATTCGAAATTTATACATTAAAAAAATGTGAAAATACTAATTTATATATATATTCAATTAAAAAAAAATTGACAAAATGAAAATCGCTATTTATAAAATAATCATCTGATAACCTGTTGAATAACGCAATCTTCCATCATTCGAAATTTATACATTAAAAAAATGTGAAAATACTAATTTAGGCATAGAATTTACAAAAATTAACAAAACGAAGATCGGAATTTATAAAATAAAATAATCATCTATCTGTTGAATAACGCAATCTACCATCATTCGAAATTTATACATTAAAAAAATGTGAAAATACTAATTTAGGTATAGCATTTTCAAAAATTAACAAAACGAAAATCGGAATTTATAAAATAAAATAATCATCTATCTGTTGAATAACGCAATCTACCATCATTCGAAATTTATACATTAAAAAAATGTGAAAATACTAATTTATATATATATTCAATTAAAAAAAAATTGACAAAATGAAAATCGCTATTTATAAAATAATCATCTGATAACCTGTTGAATAACGCAATCTTCCATCATTCAAAATTTATACATTAAAAAAATGTGAAAATACTAATTTAGGCATAGAATTTACAAAAATTAACAAAACGAAGATCGGAATTTATAAAATAAAATAATCATCTATCTGTTGAATAACGCAATCTACCATCATTCGAAATTTATACATTAAAAAAATGTGAAAATACTAATTTAGGTATAGCATTTACAAAAATTAACAAAACGAAAATCGGAATTTATAAAATAAAATAATCATCTATCTGTTGAATAACGCAATCTACCATCATTCGAAATTTATACATTAAAAAAATGTGAAAATACTAATTTAGATATATATTCAATTAAAAAAAAATTGACAAAATGAAAATCGCTATTTATAAAATAATCATCTGATAACCTGTTGAATAACGCAATCTACCGTCATTCAAAATTTATACATTAAAAAAATGTGAAAATACTAATTTAGGTATAGAATTTACAAAAATTAACAAAACGAAGATCGGAATTTATAAAATAAAATAATCATCTATCTGTTGAATAACGCAATCTACCATCATTCGAAATTTATACATTAAAAAAATGTGAAAATACTAATTTAGATATATATTCAATTAAAAAAAATTGACAAAATGAAAATCGCTATTTATAAAATAATCATCTAATAACCTGTTGAATAACGCAATCTTCGATCATTCGAAATTTATACATTAAAAAAATGTGAAAATACTAATTTAGGTATAGAATTTACAAAAATGAACAAAACGAAAATCGGAATTTATAAAATAAAATAATCATCTATCTGTTGAATAACGCAATCTACCATCATTCGAAATTTATACATTAAAAAAATGTGAAAATACTAAATTTGATATATATATTCAATTAAAAAAAAATTGGCAAAATCAAAATCACTATTTATAAAATAATCATCTGATAACCTGTTGAATAACGCAATCTACCGTCATTCGAAATTTATACATTAAAAAAATGTGAAAATACTAATTTAGGTATAGAATTTACAAAAATTAACAAAACGAAAATCGGAATTTATAAAATAAAATAATCATCTATCTGTTGAATAACGTAATCTACCATCATTCGAAATGTATACATAAACATACCGGAAGTAAAAAGAAGAAAAAAATTAAAATAAATAACTTCCGTCTAACGTGAAAATTAATTTTTATAATGCAAACTAATTCTTCATCAAAATTCATCGTGATAATAAATTATATTTATTAATATCTTTTATTATTTCCAATTTTTCAAAAGTATTTCTTTCTTTTTACAATAGATTCTCTGTATGTAATATAATTTCGGTTAATATAATTAACCTTTTGATTCTTTTTGAACGTTACCCAAATAATGATTTTTCATCGTCGTTTATATATGAATTTTTAAATCGATCTACTTCAAATCTTATTCTAACTACAACTATGTCCAAAATTAGCGCAAGTGAATAGTAAATGTTATCAATATTGAATTGCTGAAAAATGTTCCTAGTCAAGTTTTACCAATACTTTTGGATATTATTAACGAATTATGGTTTTCAACCGGATATCTAGTATCGTGTAAAAAAAAAAGCTTTAGTTATTCTAATTCTTAATAAACCGAAGAAAAATCCTGCGCTCTTAGATTCCTACAGACCGTTAACTCTTACATCTGTTCTTGGTAAGATATTTAAGAAAATCATAGCAACCCGTTTAATTTGCTAGGCTGGAACAAGACAATCTTACTTCTAACATGCAATGCGGTATTCTTAACTTACAATTGATCGAGCGTTTTTCCTTCAAAATGAAATATCTTCCAATATATATCTCGCAGATCTTTTGATAGTTTTACCGGATATATCTAAGACGTTCGATTCCATCTGGAAATTTAAAATTTTACAAACGGTACATAGGCGGAATTTCCGCCTGAGGCTGTTTTATCATTATTCGAAGCTTCCTCGAAAATCGATCTTTCCAAGTTCGAATTGATGACAAAGTGTCTCACTCTCGTCGCCTTGAAAATTGTGCCCTACAAGGTTCCGTGCTCAGCCCAACTCTCTTCATTATTGCAATTAATGATATTTCCAAACCCGGTTTCATCTCCGGTTAAGGATATATTATTTGCAGTTGACCTAGCGCTGATTCTTCGGTGTGCGGATACTTTCAACAGGAACTGAGATTCTACAACACTCAACAGCTTGCAACAATGGCGGCTTCCAGGTCTCAGCTTCAAAGTCTACCGCTGTTTATTTCTGTCGTAAAAGATCTTGTCAACGTCGCATTTAAGTTCATCTTAATAACAATCCTATTCCTTCAAATCACTGAGGACTGCCGTTCGATAATAAGCTGTTGTGGAAACCGTATATTTAAATGATAAAGAAAAAAATCTCTGCTAGAACTTAACTTGCTGGGGAAATTAGCTGATACTAATTATGAATTTTGTTCAACTTGTTAATGATACGTTACAGAAATCAATTCAAAATTTAACTGCGAAAGGTGATGGATTATGAAAGTATTTGGGTTTCTGTATTGTTATAATGATATTTATGTAATTATAGATAATTGTCGGTATTACGTTATTTCGTTTTAAATATTTCATACGTTATTGTAATTATCAGAAAATTATTGAGTATATATGTATATACGTGTATATATTTGTCTTTTTTATATTTGTATATTTACATTTGTTAGGGTGTACAATGGTGATGAAAGACTCAACATAGTAGAAAACCGAATATAAGGGTGGTTTTTAGCCATGGCCTTTTGGTTGTTTCTTGAGTATATCTGAAATATATATCTGAAATATATATATATATATATATATATATATATATATATATATGTGCAATTTGTAAAAATTAATCAAAGCGATAAAACCGTAGATAATCTGATAGCGACTTCGGTAAACAACGCAATCTACAATCGGCAATATAAAATATTTATACATAATGGCGCAATAGCAAATAAAATTTAACAAAATCTAAATTTTATACGTTAACAATATAACAACAGCAATGTTACATAAATATGCGTATCGGCTAATAAACGTCTCTCCGCAGAGTAACGAATAAATATCATTAATGGTAAATAAATAAAAATCTAAAAATAATAATTGCTAATTTAATATTCTTGAATTTAAAAATAAAAATAAAAAAATAATTATGCCATTTAGACTACGGCATCATATAGACAAAAAAAAAAAAAAAAAAAAAAAAATAAAAAGAAGGAACTTAACATCCGGTTTAGAAAAATGAACTGGCTCTTAGGCAGGAATAGTGTTCTCTCATTAACCAATAAGTGTTTGGTATACACAGCAGTTATAAAGCCAGTCTGGACCTACGGAGGGCTGTGGGGTTGTTAAAAAAAAAAATATATATATATATATAAAAAGGTGCTACAGACGTTTCAAAATAAAATATTAAGAACAATGACAGGTGCACCCTCGTACATAACCAACACAACCGTACATAGAGACTGGAATATTCCATACGTGAGAGAATTGATGCATTTTTGGAAATAATTAATATTTCGATACTTTGCAAAGAAATGGATTGTCGACTGCAACTGAATTAGTAATGTCTGTTTTAGTTCACATGTGTTCCATTTTAGAATTCATTGTAAATAACGATACACGTTTGAACAAATTTCTACATAATAGAAAACAGCTAACACTATATAGTATTGAAAATGAAAACTTTTGTTCAGAATTTTTAGAAACTACGCGGTAATTGTGAAACACCTCATACATTACTACTTAATAAGCTGTATTCACTTTTCGCTGATATATTATTAAATAATTATTGTAACCAAATGAATATGACCCGGAAAGAAACTCGTATTAATGACGATATTGAAAAATTCAAAAATACGTAAATTGAGTACGCTTAAATAATTAATTATTGCCGGCTCCAACTGATCAATTAAATTACAGGTATATTTAACATTTCTTAATTTAATAACTAATTTTAGCGTATGTATTATGTATATATATATGTATATATATTACTGTGATGTGATTTAACTCTTGACACATAAGTAAATTAATACACATTATATATATATATATATATATATATATATATATATATATATATATATATATATAATAAATGCAACTTCGACTTAAGAGATATGCAATTGTAGTCAAATGGACAATAAGCCTAGGCCAAAAAAAAAAAATGTGAAATAGTTTAGTTTGAAAGATTAAGCTAACCAGCCTTCAGAAAAATAGGACGTTGAATTTCGATCAGCACGGCTCTTTATTTTCGACGGCTACGATTTTTTATCTCCTATTCAGGAGGTTGGATGGACAACTCGATTTTCCACATTTGTCTAGCCTCTTTTATCATCTCCGCAACTGATTTTATTCCTGCTGTTCTATATAATTCAATGCATCTCCTTCCTCGCGGTCTTTTCCCACAAATTTCCCCTTGTATCGGGAGTGTAAAAAAAGGTCCTCCTCTTGGATTTTACGCAAAAATACTTCTTTTGTGATTGTTCAATCATATTTAGCAGGTTTTGTTGGCTTAATTTGCATTTGTTTATTACTTTTATATATATATATATATATATATATATATATATATATATATACATATATATTGGTTTTAGTTAGAGGGTGCTATGTCATTACTAATTTTTAATAATGTTCGTTTATTACAGATGAATCCGCAACATACGTTTCCATTATTAATCGATAATGATTTTATCATACCAGACAGGTTAGTAGAAAAATTAAATTATTTTTTATAAAAATCGTCGCGATAACACCATGAATATAATCAATCCATCATCTAATATCCCATCATTAACATACGTTTCCATTGTTAACCGATAACCATTTTACCGTATTGGGTAGGTTAGTTGGAAAAATTAGAATTTTTAAAATTTTTATTTTATTAAAAATTGTCGCACGTCTAGTCAATTAATATTACGTTCCCATTTATAACCGATAACGGTTAAGGTTATCAGAAAAATTAGATTATTATTTTTTTTTTTTATAAAAAATCGTCGCGATAACACCCTGCATACGTATTAATCGAACTTTTTATATTCCGTTATTAACATACGCTTCCACTATAAACCGATAACCGTTTTATCGTATCGGGCAGGCTAGTAGAAAAATTGGAATTTTTTTTATAAAAAATAATCACGGTAACACCGTGCATAAAATTGATCGACCTTTTTATATGCTATTATTAACATACAATTCCATTATTTTTATTATTGGGCTTCCGTACAGTTTACCAATATCTGTATATTATGAAATAAATAAGAAAGGACTATTTACAATGTTGACAGACTGAGAAGAAATGTAATGATAGCAGAATCTAAAACATAGGAATGTATACGTGAGCATTTTGAAGAGCTAAGAGAAATGCAAACATTTATAAGAAACGGAACTTTAAGGCCATGGAGCGTGATAAAAAAAACAACGCGAAAATTACTATAATGGGAACATTCGATAGTCCGCATCGGCCACTAAATAGGTATCCGTAGGATGTGAGCAATTAGGAGAACTAACAAGTTTCGACTTACGTAGCTAGGCAGGAAGGCGATTATACTGTCAAGGCTCAGTCGACAAATGATAGTAATAAAAGCACCGCAATTTGATTATTTCTACTTTAATATTGTAGAATCATAGATTATCAGATATGTCGGATTAAATAGATTTATAATACCTCGCTCTTTTCCGGTATTCCTTATGGCATCTTTTTCTTTTTTTAAATAATTAATTACGTTATTACATTTCATATTTTATTTATTTTACTTTTATATTTATATAATTTGTATATTTTTTTATATTTTATACACATATATTTTTTTAAAATCCACTCGATGCGTTTATATTTTATACACATATTATTTTTTAAATCCACTTGATAATGTCTTAATAGCCTAAAAGGTTTGTTGTATTTTATATATATATATATATATATATATATATATATATATATAAACACTATTTTAACTACGTTTTTGTTAATTATTTTAAAAATAATTGTGTTTATATATTATTGCTAAATCTATTTAATTAACCCCTAAACATTAAAACCTATCAATGCCTTGTTTCATAAAAGAGGCTTGAAACGGGGGTGCCAAATACGCGTAAATATATAAATTATGTGCGTATATATAATATTGAACCGATAAATATTAAACCCCTAGGAACCCCTTATAGACCCGTATATAGTGTTAGTAGTAAAACTTGTATATATATATATATATATATATATATATATATATATATATATATATATATATATACAAATAACATATAGTATTTATACATATATATAAATTCTGTAAAAACAATAATGAAAAAAATATGAATCACATTTTATGGCAATGTAATACATTCCAAAATTTGAAACTATTTATCGAAAGATTAGTCCAGCAATACCGTACGCTACCTATCCACATAATAACGATACTGGCAAATTCACTTGACCAACCACGCAGGCACCTATATAAATATCTTTAAAGAATGTAATATTGAAATTTAAATAGTAGGAAATAATTGTAATTGCGTCAACTTAAAAAATGGCTAAAACAATTCAAACATTCCAAGCCAAAAAAAAAAATATATATATATATATATATATATATATATATATATATATATATATATATATATATTAGTTATTGTTTATGTATAAATTTCATACTGTTGGATTATTTTTCTGTTAACTGTTATTTTGTTATTGTTTATGCATAAAGTTTATATCGCTGATTGTTGATTATGTTGTTTACCACATTCACTATCAGAAATTCTCCACCGTACAATTATAACGACGACGAGTATGATGCAGGTAGCAATCGAAGCCCGAGGTTTAGAATCGGATGTGTGCCTACAGATGTTTAAAAAAAAAGTAGGAAGTCTATTAAATATTAATACTTTTTCAAGCAATGAATAATGTACGTATGGTGTAAATATGAATAAGTTATATAATGAATAATGTTTGTTATAAATTACTTTCCTAAGTTAACACATATGTATGTATTTTGCAACCGCGGAATCGGTGTTACTTATATATATATATATATATATATATATATATATATATATATATATATATATATATATATATATATATGTATAAATACTATATGTTATTTGTATATATATGTATATATACATATACAAAGTTTTACTACTAACACTATATACGGGTCTGTAAGGGGTTCTACCCTAGGGGTTTAATATTTATCGGTTCAATATTATATATACGCACATAATTTATATATTTACGCGTATTTGGCACCCCCGTTTCAAGCCTCTTTTATGAAACAAGGCATTGATAGGTTTTAATGTTTAGGGGTTAATTAAATAGATTTAGCAAGAATAATATATAAACACAATTATTTTTAAAATAATTTAAAATAATTAACAAAAACGTAGTTAAAATATTTTATATATATATATATATATATATATATATATATATAAAATACAAGAAACCTTTTAGGTTATTAAGGCATTATCAATTGGTTTTTAAATAATATGTGTATAAAATATAAACGCATCGAGTGGATTTAAAAAACATATATGTGTATAAAATATAAAAACATATACAAATTATATAAATATAAAAGAAAAATAAATAAAATATGAAATGTAATAAAATAATTAATTATTAAAAAAAAAAACGAGAAACAATAGCATAGTGGAGAGACTGATTTGATTATAAAATAATCTGACAGCGAGTGTGATAAAATACGCAATCGACAAATCAGCAACGTACATCACAATAAACGGTTGCAATGAGTAGTCAGAAAAATGGAAACTTTCTGTCTAATCTAGAAACAAATTTGTAATACTTCTTAAAACTAACTCTTCACCTAAATTTATCGTCGAATTTGATAAATTATTATTATCTCTTTCATTTATTATTTCAATTTAATTTTTACTTTTATTTTTTTAATGATGTTTTAAAATTTAATTCGATTAGCGTTATCGTTTTTGTATATTTTAATTCATTACAACGTTTTCTAAATGATGATTTTTCATCATTCGTACGAATTTAAACGTTCTCATATATAAATTTAAACGATTCTTATATTAGACTTTTTATTTCTCCGGCAATTTTCTCTAATCGTTTACGTAGGTTATTTTATACGTATGGCCGATTTGTGTATTTATCACATTCTCTATCAGATTATTTTATAATCGAAATATGCACCGCCGAATTTACGAAAGGGCGCTTGGGATAGTGGCGTAGGGCCTGCACGCAAACATTATTAATAAGATTATAATAAAAAAATTTTTGCAAAAAAAAAAACATGCGCTTCGATGTACATTAATTTTATCGAAATAAATGAAAATAAATTCCTACATTTTTCGAGTGTAGTAACAATTTCGTTTAAATTTATACATTTTTAAAAGGCATTTTTATACGTATATTTTCGTCGAAGTAATAATTATTAAATTCCTAATTTTTTCACGGACCTCGAATCATTTAATACGGCACTGCGAATATGATTTTTTGTCGCAATATCGTACGTTAATTAAATATTTTTCTAACATTTTACGTTGTTTTTCTTTTATATTTATTTAATGTTTATATATTTTTATACTTTGTGTTTTTTTTTTAAACATCCACTCGATAATTATACATTACTTATGTTATAATAAATTAATATAAAACAATTAAACGATTTTAATTTCGCTGTTTATTTTTATTTTCTTTTAAATTCCGCACTAATTCAAACAATTATTTTACTTAAAGAAAAACAAACATAATGTATTTTCTCCTGTTTTTTTTTTCACTTTTTTTTTTTTAATATACTGCTGCAAAGGCTAAAAGCACTGAGTCTATTAATAGATGTGAAGATAATTTAGTGCGGAAGAGGAAAGTTATAAGAGCATTTTGATTTTTAGGGTAATGCTGAGAAAACAGAGTAATATTGTACATTACAAGTTGAACAAGTAGGAGGATCGGTTTTGGATAGGATCTTAACGAGTCAAACGAGTATTGCGCGGACACGAAACAACGTCACTGCATCCTACCTTGTGCGATGAACACGTTGAATAGGGCAGATATCACATTGTTATGGTAAACAGGAAAATTTGCTTGTTGCCTATTCCTGGAATTTATGAAACACGCAACGATACATATCGGAATACGTTGCTGAAAGTAATTCTGCCGGAGAGATGAAGATTCTTTTGCAGCTCGATCTAGTTCTTCATTCCATATATGTCCAGTAATAAAAAAAGTATATATATATATATATATATATATATATATATATATATATATATATATATATATTAGTCTGCAGACTTTGTTTGCCGATTTTAGAATTAATTTTTACAGTCGATGGATGCGTGCATCTGGAATTTTCTTGCAGCTGTTTGATCGAATACTGTAACGACAGTTTCCTGCTTATTTTCAGAAGATGCAATTATTATAGCCTGACGAATTGCAAATAGTTCACATGATATAGTATGACGTTGGTAACGGACTATGTCATCATTATATACGACGGCAAAGCGATCTTCATTTTTTAATTCGTCTATATAGTATATTGAAAAAGGAATTTATCGATTTTCTCTTGAGATATGTGTCGGTTTTTGGGAGCGGCACACAGTAAGATCGGTATTATTCCTTTCAAGTAGGTAACGAGAATGGATTTATAGGTGTAATTGTCGGTAGATCGGAAATAGCAAGTAACGTTGTTTTTTTACTTTGTGTGAAAGTAATTTTAAATCTTTCACCGTGTCAGCTATTTGTAGTCGTAAAAGTTTAAGATGACATCGATCTAGATCTAGGGGGTAATTCATTTGCTTCGTAATACGGTTGGATAATTGCCGTTGTAAGGAAAGCTCCGAGAGCGAGACGAAGTACTTTGTTACGTATTAAATCCGAGGAAAACGTAACTGTATCGATGTAGCAGATGAGTAGGCTGGAAATGCGTAGTCACATTTGGAACGTATAAGAGGGTTTTGTAAATTTTTAATAATCAGTCTCTTTATCCGTACCATAAGCCGTGCGCGATAGTTTGCGTAGTAAATGTAATCTACGTGAGCGAGAGGTATATGCATTTTTCCAAGTCAATTTGTTATCAAATTGTAATAATCCGAGGTAAGTAATATTTTATCTGTACACGGAATTATTGCATTATGAATTCTAATACTAAGTCGACGATTACAGCTATACGATGTGTGAATTGATTTTATTTTTGAATTTGAAAAAAATCATATTTTTATCAGTCTATAATACGCGCCTGTATTAATTAAATTAGCCACGCTATTAATGGATACTTGGTGGATAAGTACAGCAACGATGATACGCTTTATCCGAAGGACGTTCAAACTAGAGCAACGATAGATCAGAGACTTTATTTCGAATGTGGTGTTTTGTTCACTGGCTTGCGGCGTATCGTGGTAAGTTAGTTATAATAACTTGTATCGCTATATATATATATATTATATATATATATGAAAATGATGCTGAAACTAGAAAAAACTCTTAAAGAAATTGTTTTAAGAATAAATCTGGACGAAACGAAGGTTGTGAAATATGAAAAAGGTGAAGAAAACAACATAAGTATAAATTTAGAGCGAAGCCTCGTAGAAACGATAAACACCTTCGTATACTTAGGGAAGAAATTTACAGCCGGGAAATTTAGGTGGGTGTTGGTATATATATATATATATATATATATATATATACACGTATATATGGACTTATATGCTTATACACACACACACACATATATATATATATATGTCTGTTATTTTCGCTCACTCGCTCGCTAACTTCCCTTATAAACCGCGCCAATAAAAGTTTCACTTCAAAAATAATTACACACGCGAAGTCGTGGGTAACTTCTAGTTCGGTTATATAAAGTCGGTCGTTAGGGGGATAACAAATTTCGAAAATACAATTTCTTTATTATATATTATTATAATAAATATCTGCTAGTTTATTTTATCTAAGAATGGCTTCGGATCGAAAGTTGGTTTATGTTCTAGTTTTGAGAGAGGTAGCACAATCTCTTTGGCGACGCTATGCTGTTTGGTCGTTTTTCAGCGCCACTACTTAAGCATACGTTAGATTGGATGCAATTTAAATACTTTTTTTTGTTTGTTTAGAGACCTGTATTCCTAACTAAAACCGCTACAACTGCTGATGAACAAGAAGTGAAATATTTGGAAGAGGCGTACGATTTCGTAGAAAAATTTTTAGCCGCAGGCACGAAATACATAGCCACCGATAACATCACTATCGCTGATTTTTCTTTCGTCACCACCATCACTACGATAAACGTACGTATATTATAACATTTTCGACAAATCGTAATTAACGAAACCGATCGCAATAATAATCGTAATAAGAAGAAATTAGTAAAACGAAATACAATTTTTTTTTTTTTTTTTTATTAACGCGAAGCTTTTCAACGATTACGTCGTTATCTCAATTGATTGTTGAAAAGTTTTGAGTTGATGAAAATTTTTTTTTAGCGATTAACTTTTTGTTTATATATCAACGTATAAGAGTAAGAAATAATTATAGAGTATAGAGCATACGACAAAAAATTACATTTATAATAAATCATTAATTATTATATTCGATAAAACTTTGTCAAAGGCTTTTCTGGAAGTTATCCAATCTTCTAGATTAATTAATTAAAAATTCGAACAATGTATTTTAGCGATTTAAACTTTATTATTATTATTATTATTACTACTACTATTATTATTATTACTATTATTATTATTTTTTTTTAATAACAATCATATATTTTGGTAAAATTGTACGTATAAAGGTGCAAAGGACCGGAGGAGAATTATATATCAATTAAACTACACATATATCGACTGTATATTCATAAATAAATAAATAAGTATTTCAAACTTGTGTGTGAGGTCCTTTGCAAGTGTACTTATATTTATTGGCAACAGCTAGGATGACATAACATAGTCCCAACAATTACCATGCAGTATTATATCATATGTACAAACTTAAGACTAAAGAATATTCAAAATTATTTTATATTAAAAAATGGGGAAAAAATCTTTATATAAATAATTACAATTGTTGCAAACATTTATTGTTATATTTACAAACTTAATTTTTAAACATGTAATGAGTGCAGTATCAGAAGATTGATCACCAGATATTGGTTTCACGGTTGAATTAGTTTTATTAATTTTTTTTTATTTTTTTTTATTTATTTTTTTATTTTTTATTTTTGATTATTATTATTATTATTATTATTGTACCGGCACCGAAGCATCGTAAACAATGATGATGAATAAAGTAATAAAAATGTGATTAATCTAACGTCTTCAGTAATCCAGTGGGACAACTAAATTCTCGATGACAGTGTCGTTAAAGTCGGAGCTCTGAATTATCGAATTTCCTAAGTTTATTATTCGACTTGTTAATCGATATTCCGAATTATTAAAATCGTTTTTTGTTGCGATTTTAACTATTTTTATTTTTCAAGTTATCGAAAGAAAAGCATCATCATCTGTTATCTTTTTTAATCGTCTTGTGGGATTGTCGGGCATAGTAAATAAATGCATTCTGCCTAGATGCGGGTTAATATTAAATTACAATTTATCGAAAAACCTTTTTATACCAGTTTATATTTACATACTTCGTCGACGTATGTGGTATATTTAGATCACTGTGAAGGGTTAAGTTAGAGATTTCACATATTTCGATGAAGATGTGACGATACGAAGTGTTTTCGAGCGCCATCGCTGTATTTCGCTTTTACACGCAGTTCCGTATAATTCGATTCCGTATGTCCAGATTGAAGCTATCGTAGTTAGATACATTTTTTCTTTTTAAAACTAAGTTCAGATTTCCTAGAAGAGGATACAGTAATCTGGTTCGCGAAATCGTAATTTTCCTCGTTTAAGCCGCATTAGCCGTCCATCAATATGCGTTTCGAGATATTTTATGCAGAATTTCCTTTTCATAGATATTACGTATTAGAGGACGTGTCGTGTCTGTTAGTAAAGGTGGTATTTTGGAATTCGAACGGATGAAATGTTAAACGTCATTATGCGCCCGCTTTATACGATTCGATCCGCGTGATTTTGAATATTAGCGGGGCTAGAGTAGCTATATCATCACGATCACGATTCGTTTATTTCTATCCACTGCTGCATGTAATCATTCCCCTTCCTTTTCCATTATACTCGGTCCCAAGCATAGTTCATCCATTTAACTCTGTGACTGACTTTTGAATGTCGTCTTGCCATCGCGTACACAGGCGACCACCACGGATTCTGTGCCTTTTTTATCGGTTTTCAATTTCGTTATTCTTTCGGTCCACTTATAGTTCCATTTTAATTTAACTACGCGGTTGTATTACATCCACCAGCTTGGTTTGCTGCCTTGTCCACGTATTATTCTCTCATTGACCTTCTGCGTTACGGTCAGTTTACTAACAACATATATTTTGTCAGGCACCACGTTTCCGCTCCGTATGTGAGCACTGGGAGGATGTTAATATGCTTTCTTTTTTAAACAGTTCGGTATTGTTTTTCAACACACTATTTAGCCATCTAAACGCTATCCGTGAAAGGTACGTCCGTCTTTTGATTTCTTTATACATTGCTTCTTTGTCTACTACGATTACTTGGCCCACATACACGTATTCATTAACCTGCTCCAATATTTGCCCATCTATCGTTATTTCTTGTAACAACAAGTGCGAGTTTGACATGACATTCGTTTTATCTATATTTATCTTCAACCTTACTGCTTTAGAGCAACTATGAAGGTCATTTACCATTCAGAGATATATAATTTATAGTTTTGTATACCACAACGTCTGTCCCTGTAATTACGGTGAATTAATATTAGTTATTGATTAGGAAACATATTTTTATTTATTTTTTTATTTTATTTTTTAAAAAAATACTGGTATAAATTATAATGTCTAATTCAGTTAATTTTTCTCTAGCTGCTATTGCCCAAGTTCCATGATAAGGATAAATATCCTTTATTAATCCGATATCTAGAACGATGTAAACAAACGATAACAGGATACGACGAGATAAATGAAGAAGGTTTGAAGGATTTTAATGGGTTATTGCAATTGGTCGAATTCCACCCGTAGATCATGTTACTCTAATTTCTTACACCCTTTAATCCCTTCGGATTTTTACATTAAATTAACCGGCATATATATATATATATATATATATATATATATATATATATATAATATGTGCACATTACTTCGTAATACATTAGTAATGGTTTAATGTATTTATATTTCCCGTGTATATATACATATATCGGTGGATATTTCTCTATGATCTGTTAATAAAGGCTTGCATTGAATATATAATTTTTGTGACGATGATTCTCTCCTTTACTAAATATTTGTTCGTTGTGTATCATTACTTATTTAATTTACAATTCACCGTATATATACATACCAACACACACACACATACATATATATATATATTAACAATTTAAAGAAATTATATTAGAATATATGTCTACATATCCCTTTTCTGATTTCTTAAACTATATATATATATATATATAATATATACAAGTTGATAAATTTAAACATCTTGGTGCTTGTATTAATATAAGAATTGAAAACCGGGCGGAGAAGTTAGATGTCACATTGAGCAGGCGTGCACTGACTTTATAAAAATGAAGAAGATGCTCACAGCTCATGACATACATCTTAACTTAAGATTCAAAACTATGAAATGCTATGTCTAGTCAATGCTGCTATATGGTGTGAAAACGTGGACACCGACGTCCAAAACACTCAATTAGACTAGAAGCATTCGAGTTTTGTTGCTATCGTCGTTTACTTAAGATGTCGTTGACTAAAAAAAGATGACAAATGTTGCTAGAAATAATGAAAAAGGAAAAAGAATTGCTTGATATTGGTAAAAGAAGAAAAATGAGATATTTCGGTCAGGTGACGCGTGGACCTAAATACACACTTTTACCGAATATAATAACGGGGAAGGTAGAAGGAAATAGGAAAGGTGGATGAAGAAGAATATTCCAAAACATACGAATATGGTCAAACTGCAGCGTTGACAAATTGTTTCACTCAGCTCGAGATAGGAACGCGTATAGGAAATTAGTCTGCCAGTGGATGAGCCTAAGATCGAGATTGGTCATGGCACTGAAGAAGAAGAAGATATATATATATTATATATATATATATATATATATAATATATAAATATATAATATATATAATATATAATATATAATATATATATATAATATATAATATATAATATATATATATATGATCATCGTTAAGCCTGTTGTACGATATTTTTGCATAAAAAATGGGCTAATATTCAAGGAACCAATTATATGCAAAGCACGTGCGTAAGATGTTGCACGGAGTGGAGTGCTACACTGCCTTTTCTGTGATATTTAATAATTATGTGATGATGAAACATTTTATGTCGCGAGCTGTGATATATATAAAGAATATGGATTGTATCTAAATATTTCCAAAACAAACTACACGGTAGTAAATAGGAAAAAGTAAAACACGAGAACGACACCACTAATAGCTGATAGAAGAACAATAGGTGAAATAGACAATATCGAGTACCCGGTTAGCAACGTAAATGAACAATTACGAGCAAATAAATAAAAATCCGGATTCAGAAAGCTCGTAATGCATTTTTTAAGCTTAGGGCTATATTATGTAGTAAAAACATAATTATAGAATTAAAGCTAAGAGTGGTAAAATGTATTCTCGATGCCGCTGTATGGTGTTGAAAGTTGGACTTTAACGAAGACGTTAGAGAAAAAACGAAATGCTTTCGAAATGAGACTATATCGCAGAATTCTTAAAGCAACATGTACCGACAAGATAAGAAACTGTACAGTATTGAGTCGTTTAAATAAAACCAGAGAAATAGTAAAAGAAGTCATGAAATATTTTGGACATATAACGCGCCACCCGGAACAGTATAATACACTACATATTTTTATACGAGAGAAAGACCGTGGGGGAAGAGACCAACGAGGAGTATAACCCAAATACAGTTGAATTGTTCCGGAATAGATACAAAGAAATGGCAAAATGTTAGCCAACGTTCGGTAAATGACACGGGACCATGATGATTATATATATATATATATATATATATATATATATATATATATATATATAATATATAATATATTATATTATATATATATATTAGTGATTGGGAGTGAAGCTGGGGTAAGAGTGCTATTGCAACTTACTTCTCCCCTTTACATTGACTGTTTGGCATTTTTTCATTTTTAAGAATTTGCCTATAGTGGTTAAGTATGAAAAAAATTTCAATGCTACCTTTTTATGAGATAAATATATTTTTTTTTTTTTTTTTTTTTTTAAAACTGATTTTCATAATTTCGATCGAATTTTTCATTCATTTTAAAATGTGAATGTTCTCAGTTATTTTATATTTACGTGGAAATTTCGATTAGGAATATGGCACGATAAATATTGAATTTATATTTTTCTCTTAAATATCACGATGATTTTAATTAAATCGTAAACAAACTAACGAATAAAACGTGTTTGTGGCAAAAGTATTAATTATGGGGTAAGAGTACTATTATAATTTACTTCCCTTCTATAAAATGTTTTTTTGGAATTTTTCATTTTTAAGAATTTGCCTAACCAAATTTCAATGCTGCCTTTTTATGAGATAAATAGAAATTAAAAAAAAAAAAATAATAATAATTTTCATAATTTTGATCGAATTTTTCATTCATTTCGATATCTTCGTTATTTTAAACAAGCATTCCGCGTAAAAATCAACTACTGAATTCGAAAAATATAAAGAAGAAGGCGGTAAAACCAAAAAAAAAAAAAAACGCAGAAAAAGGGAATTGACAACCAAAAACTTACAACTAGTCGCATGCTGATTTTTCCACATCCTCCATGTGAACCAGACGAAAATTCGTGTACATTTACATAATTTTTTCTACGGAAAACACCCGCATCGACACGAACGTGCGTGTATATATATATATATATATATATATATATATATATATATATATATATACCGGCCGAAATGTTTAATCACGGATAAAATAGTCGACTCGTTGCTTATCAACTGACGATTTCCAATACGACGAGTTCAATCCAAATCGCGCTGAAAAAACAAATCACGAGTACGAAATCATAGAATCTATTCCAACAATAATTACTATCAAAGTTTTATTAATGATTGCCATCTTAAAATCTTAAAATGTACATGCGAGATAGACTCATATATAAATTAGTTAACCTCATTAATTCTAATCGCTGGTGAGAAAAAACGATTACAAAAATATTTTCACATAAACTTTTTTCTTTTTTCGATTTTGAAAATATTTAACTTATTAAGGTTAAAATTTTTGTCGCGTGATATGAGTCAATATAATTTACCTTCTTCCACGACGTACGAAAGGCTCTATGTAATAAACTAACTAATCGGATGGTATATAGGTGTTACTTCGTGACGGAAATGAATACATCTTTTCAGAACTCGCCCTAAAAAGACAACACACCTTGTAGAAGGTAAATAATCGTTTTGTCTAATAGTAATAATAATAATAATGTTTCGTATATACACTGTTAAAGATAAAATTGACAGTTTATACACTTTTTATATACTTAAAACGAAATGACTATCTGTACTGGCTATCAAGATCGAATACAGTCAGACGGACACTATTGACAAAGAAGTTAAGAAATATATCCGTTCACTACGAAATAAAAATTCTAGCGGACACGATTTAGTTCGCTTTACTTTCAGTCGATTTAATTCCTGTTGTCGCCTAACTCGTTATTTTCCTCCATCGTGGAGAACTACAGTGAGATTACCGCTTGTGCGAAGCCTAAAAAAGATGTTTCCTCCTAGAAAATATCAGTTCTATTAGCTTGTAATGTTAGTGATAACATTTACGAAAAAATTAAATTAAACGAACGCAATAATGAAAAATGCTTTTTGTTGCGCGTGCCAATTTATACCTACGCATGGTACAGTACAATGTAGTTAGCTGCATTACGCAATAATATCGACGATAATTTGAATCAGAATAAACACACTGTACTGTTACTAATCGATCTTGAAAAAGCATTTCATACCGTTTAGCGTGAATGTGTATTATTTTTAAATTAAGTTCGGATTTTCATATCGGGAATATTATTCATCTGACGAAGGCAATTTTATTTGCAATTAAAAAATCTGCAATAAAATAAAAAATACGAGACAGCAGGAGTTCTCCGGGGAAACATATTGGGTCGCTTTACATATATATATATATATATATATATATATATATGTGTGTGTATAAAAGATTTTTCAGTTATCCAATGCGTTAGCTCATAATGCAGACAGTACTACGTTGTGTAACAACATCCCGTTGGATTGACACCATTTGCCGACGACTTACAATTGCAGTAATTGTAAAATTAACATTGACGAAAACAAATGAGAAGCAATTACTAAGCGTGAACCCCAATTATAAACGTCAAAATAACGTAATAATCGGACCAACAGACGAGGTTACTCGCTTAGGTGTGATGTTAAATTTAAAAAATTAACCCCTTTACAAGAAGAAGAAAGAAACTTTATTTCATTAAGATACGTAACAAGGGCTTCATAAAAGTTATACCTTAACAGTTTAAATAGTATTACTAAATCTAGAAATTCATCGAGACGAACGTTATGTTACAGGAAAAAAATTAAAAAATCCGCAACGAAATAAATAAAATACGGTAAAAGAAAAACAAAAATATACGAAGTACATACATATATACGCATGTACATACACATGCGCACATACAATATTAACTAAGTAAAATTAAATAATTGACGTAGACACGGAATTAAATGAATTATGCTTAATTCTACTACGACGTTTTTGTCTATATAACGCATAGGCTTAGCATATCGTAAACATATCAATCGCTCTATATACAAAACTGGATGTATGTAACTTATTTCGCATTTTTTATTTAAAAAAATCTACACTAACAATTGCCAATAGATTCACAGTATACAATTCTCCTCCGTAAGGCTAACACTGCGTATATACGCCCCATCTTCAAATTTGGTCATTCTCGCTACACATATTACATTCGCATAAAAACGGCTAGTGACGAAAAAATTTTTATCCGGCGCTCGACCGTTTTCGAGAAGAAAAAAAAATGAATTATACCGTGTTTCGGAATTTACTAAATCAACAACATCCAAAACACATTACTCGTTATTAAACCGGTTATTTCACGGATACTCGATTAGGTAAGAAAAAACTTTTTTGAAAAAAATTATACTTCTTTCATAATATTTAGAATAGAAAACGTCAATGCTGATATTCTACGATTGTCATCAAAATGTTATCGATTGAAGAGCTGGTTTTTTTTTGTGTGTTTTTTTTTTTTAAATTTACCGTGCCTTATACTGCTACTAAAGCCAGAGGCACGGAAGGATAATTAGATTAAATGAATAAGATTAGATAATGAAAGGAAGGTTATGAGCTTAGATTAAGCGGATGGAGTATGGATTTCAGGGATGAAACAAGTCCCGCAGTAAGACGATGGGTAGCGTAGCAAGGACATGATAACAGGATGTGAGGAATAGGTAAGAGGGCAGCTGCAGGGATCACAGAAAGGTGCACTCTGGTTTAGAAATAAGTATTTATGGGTAAAGGGCGACTTGATATTTTCTGTTCATGTGTGGCCACCCAGTTTTGCTTTCGTTCGATCCGCTGTAAATTGTGGTAGTTTTGAAAATCTTGCAGCTGCTCGACTATTCAGCTGGTCGCGTACCTGTCCATAAAATCCGTTGTTGGAATTGGTAGTCTTGGAACTGGAGTTAAGATAGCGGACTCTTTAGCTACTTTGTCGACCGCATTGTTTAACCTCTTTATGGCCCGGTATCCACCTCATTACTATTTCTTCGTTATAGGATGCAGTCTGAGTCAAAAATTTTTTCCAACTAAAGGATGTTGCGATTAGTGATTATTCTGAAGACATCGAATAGAGCTGATACAATCGGTACAAATGAGAATCTTGCATTTGAGTTCCGAGGCGGCAATTTCGATGGCATAAAAAGTACGCTAAACATATTTACATTTTACTTTTACGTCAATTCTTTTCTCTAATTTAAAAAGGCCGTAGCGACATCGATCTCTGAATAATATTTTATTACGATTTTCGTATTAATTTACATCTCCATTTGAACGAAACACCCCCTTAAGGAGCCTCTAACAAAAATAACCCAATAGATAATTCAGTTACGATCTTAACAACAAATTTGTTACAATCGTAATACCACCGCAACGTTCGTACTAATAGAGGACTACCAAAACTAGTAGAAGTACCATCGTTATTTATAATATACACTGAAAGATTAGAGAAAGTACAAAGCGAATACGTCCGATTAGTAGCGTTATAAGTCTCTATGGAAAATCTAAATACAGTTATCGAGAGAGCAAAAGAAGCTAGGAGAAAATTACAAATTATAATGAGTGAACTGTTATCGCAGATAAATGTTTAAAAACAAATAATAATAATTCTTACTATTTACACATAGCGGATAATTTTTTCTTGAAAATTATAAAACAAATTAAAACATTAAATAATCAAATAAACAATAAATATCGGTTCACATTTCTTCTTTATTGATTGCTTTTCATAATTACTCACAACTAAAGATAATATTCAACGTACAAACAAAGTGTGTGTGTATACATATATCGTGCATCGTTTCGACGCACACATTCCATCATCACGCATTACCTTACTAATTCCCGTAACTTAACTTTTCGAGCAGTAATACCATCATCATATAATTAATGTTATAATTTACAAATATATAAAACAAAAATAAATTAAATACATCTGTGTTAAGTATTGATATATATATATATATATGTATGTATATATATATATATATATATATATATATATATATATATATATATATATATATATATATATATATATATATATATATATATATATATATATATATATATATATATATATATATATATATATATATATATAGTAACGAACGAAATATACAAATAAATTGATATAATCGAATTGAAATATTCACATTATATTCATTTGAATTTTGATTACAATTTTGATTACTATTATTATCACAAGACGGGTGATAAAATTTGCGTTGATAACTATAGGCCTATATAGATATTCTCCTTACAATATTAAAAATTGTTGAAAAATGTATAGCGATAATTATGTTAAATTCTTTTTATAAAATAAATTTTTATAGCGCAGATCGGTACTAGGGAGACAGACATTTTTTTATTTGAGCACGTATCTATGAAATATGGTCGTACTACTATCGCAATTTATTTCGACCAAGCCATTTGACACCGTCAATCGTGAGATTTTATTAGAAACTTTATACGAGCGTGGATTCAGAACTGACATATATGACTGGTTTAAATGATACCTAACCTATAGATTATAAAAATTAAAAACTGGCAGCCTCTCGGAGAAAATTTCAATATCGAAAATAAAATTTTAAACTCGCGAGATTTACCAGTTAATTTCGGTTTACGTTATAACATAAACGATAGATCTCGACGTCTACATTCGTCTAATGTCAACTCGAAATCCCTAACTATCGTAGCGTCCTTAAACACTACCCAAACCCCTAAACTTTTTAACCGCAATTTTCTCGACGGGTATTTTGTTTAAAAATATAACGTCATAATACAACTTTCTTTTAAAGTATTTTACCAAATTTCGAATATCGTTCGTGATTTATCGCGAAAAAAGTAAATTTGAAAATGAAATTTTCGGGTTCGGTTTGAAATTTTTTGCGCGGTTTTTTCGCTTTAAACGATAGATCTAATGTAGAAACTGCTATTTCAACAGTACGTCGATGCCCTGTCAAAGATGGCGAGTAGGCAATTTTTAAAAATTCGTATTTCGAATCGTATTTACACGCAATTTTTTAATTGGCAATGAAATCGTTTCTTACAAAATTTTACGAAACTCGAAATTCAAAAAGGTCACCCCCCAAAACCTTCCCAAAATACACGTGCTGGGTTCAATTGTAAATCTAAACCTCTCCCGGATTTACATACATACGCGCACAAAATTTCATAAGAATTGGTGTAGCTGTTTAGAAGCACACATAAGACGAATTTGAACAATTTTTCCTAATTTCGAAATTTTTTTATATACATGCACTGTCCTTACAATTATGAAAAAAAAAACAAAACAACAAAAAACAGAAAAACAGCAAAGTCGATTGAGTCGTTCTCGAGTTATGGTATTTAAAACATGCGGCATTTCATTTTTATATATCTAAAGAGATATAAAATGAATTTTGAAAATGAAATTTTTGGGTTCGGTTTGACATTTTTTTTCGAGATAAATAGAGAAAATTTTTCTAATAAAACTGCTGAAATGAAGCGTTCATACTTCGTACGAATATATAAAATATGTTGAACGTTTTCTACTTCATTATTAGTACAATTACACAAAATAATCTATCACGCGCAGTTTATTTAAATAATAATCCATGGAACCGTGACCAGTTTTTGCCATATAAAAATTTACTTTAATACATTTGTTTCGAAATCGTCCAAATATATCGGGAAAAAATGTACTTCTTTACAACTTGCTAAATTATCATATCTGGTTTTAAATTCATTAAACATTTTACATATCTTTACTTGTGGTAGTATTAGTCTCTCTCTTTTGTACAAAAATATTAGTGACTTTTTTTTTTTTTTTTTTTTTAACATATAAATTAGTCCGTACTGTCCGAGCTACGGTTTGAATAGTAATATTTGAAAGATTACATAGGGGGAAGTTGTATCAATTAAAAATTTTTCCGACAATTACAGGTTATACGTTGAGTTAGTTGCTGAGATATAAACGTTTGTAATAAATAATAGCATAATATTATCTTAGAATTATAATTTACTTCCCATAATTTACCAACAAGGGCTTTAAAAATGTAATAACATTTATTAACACCATTTATATAATGTGCACGTTTATTATATTTCAGTCTGTTGCCAACAATAAAACTTAAGTATTTAATACCATCGGCAGAACATAAAGTACCATCGTCTATTTCACGAGATTTTAATAACAAGTCGACAAGACCATTATTTGTGAATTACTCGATTCAAATGTAAAGTTTAGATTTAACATCATTGCATATGAAATGATAAGGTATTTTTACAGGACGTATGTACATATAAATTAAAAGAAAACCATCAACGTAGCTGATAGCCATGCAACTTTATGTTTGTCGTTTAATTCTGAATGAATATTAAAGTATAAAATAATACATATATATATATTATGTGTGTGTGTCTATCCCCGCCGGGCGGTAACCTCTCGACCGGAGCTGTTATTGGAACGAGGTGCTTCTATAGGTAACGGATGATGGAACGGCCTACGGATATGTAGGATAACTGCGAATAAGACAATAGTCGAATAAGCAGTCGCGGCGGCTTCTGGTGGAAAGTCTCAAGCAGATGATTTCAGTAGTGACAGGGCAATGAGACATAAAAATCCACAAAAATCCTACGACTATCTCTCACCCTCAGCCAGGTTCGGTAGCTGTCAAAACCATACATTGCTACCTCCTCAGTAGCAAACGCTGCCTTGAGATTAGGATTTCTATCCGAAATAGTGGCACTTATTCCCCTATCTGTATTCCCCCTCACCATTTCCTTATCATCGTTATCCGTCTTGATCCTCTTTGACATTCACTGTACATCCTTGCCTACAGGAAAGTGCGTCAATTACCATGCCATTGAATATAACTGGTGTTATTGTTTAGGATGCATAGGAACTGTTTACGCGCCAACTTCTATATTTCTTTAAAGCGCCGCTCTCTTCTTGTTTATAAAACTCCTACGGTGATGCGATCGTGGTAACAAAAACAGGTTCGGTCAACTGGGAGCTTCTAGCTAATGATTCTGCATGGAAGGCGGTATGATATAAGTGGTCGTTCACGGAAAGAACGGGATGATATCGGAGTTCGGAAGCAAATTATACGGCCGAGCAGACCTATTTAGAATTCACTCTGCCAGCCACAAATGTGAAAGGAACTAGAAAAGATGACCTAGACATAGCTTGTCCCATATGTAACTGGTCGGTTTGCCTAGACTGACGAGGACTCCAGAAAATAAACGCTTAAGAGGTGTAGAGCTTGCAATTAACAAAAAATTGATACGCTATATATTAGAAGAACCGCGTAATATCAGTGATCGACTTATGATTATCAAATTAAAATTTCCCAAAAATACAACTTTAGCAATAATCTGTGCGTATGCCTCAACCCTAAATAACTCTGATGAAGTAAAAGATCTGTTCTGTAATGATTTTTCAAGAAGTGTTGGCCAAAATTAATATCAATGAAAGACTTATTATACTTGGTGATTTTAAAACACAATCCTCAGTTGTCACAGGCACTATTTTTACAAAACTCAACTGTCGAACTTATTAAATATACGGAGAAATAAAATCCGTTCTAACGTAGGGGATCATAATGATAAATAATAATAATCATAATGGCGAAGATTTATGGTAAGTAGATACCACGATCAGACAGTGTTAATGCCCAACGTGAAAGAAGTGAATAAAATAGGGTAACTGTCGAGGTGAAAACTTTTCTTCGTGAAGTCGCCTTATTATAATTCAATTTAATTAACTAAGTTTTAGGTAAAGGGAAAACCAGAATAATCAGAAAATTAAGATTACAACTTCATTGGATCGAGAAATTAATTGATGAAATAGACACCGTCTCATAAATTTCTAGCGACCGGCGACTCATAGGTAGCTTTAAAAAGAAAGGAAAATTAATAATAACAATAACGCATTGTCAAAGGGAAAAAAATTAACATTATTCAGGAGAAGATTCAAAGAAGGAGTGCAGGAAGGAGGAGAAGAACTGGGCCAATAACTGCTTCAAGAATTATGGAGGAATAAAAAATCACAAATAAAATAAAAAGAAAATTAAAAAAATTAATATACATTTTTAAAATAATATTTGAAAATGATAACGAATATATGCTTAATAATCGATATTTATAAAATCTGGTGTTGTTCCACAATTCCCAATAGCAATTTCCATTCGTATCTTAATTAATATACTTCTTGAAAATAAATTATTAATATACAAAATAATCCTTAACTCGATATGGACATACAACGTGCAGATTTGGTGAATAAACAGCAATTCCAGTATTAATATTATTCAGCGATCAGGGATCTTAAAATAGCCACTGTTAAGAAGGTGATTAGACAATACAGCGACAGTTACACCGAGCGGATGAGGAGTCATGTGAATCCACTGGCAGTTGATCTTGTGGATAATGACACACGATTCAATTGTCTTGGATGACATTGCTCGAACTTATTGGATACATCGTATGCAAAAAAAAAAAATAGTTTTACAAATTTCGTCAAAAGTTGTCAAAATGTTACCGACAAACGGATGAATGTATAGAAAGAGAATTTAAACAACAGTAGCAAAGAAGTGAAATTTTAGAATACCATGCAGCGCATTTAGTAAAAAAAAATTGAAGCAATGAATTTTAGCATACGTCAATATCTAATATCTTAAACCTTGAAAGGAAGCAACAACACGCTGCTGACGATATTTACTTCCATTATATTTCTTTGCGAAAATAATGCAACCAGTTAACTCCGGCATGCGTTGATTTTCTCGCAGATATACCATTCGTCAGTGGAGCTTTCTTATTATTAGTACATTAATGATCGCAAATTATTCATTTAAATGACAGGTTTTCGTTTCGTCCACAATGAATGTAATTTAATTTTTTAAATACCTTTGTAACAGAAAATAGGCCACAAACAAAATACATATATATGTACTATATTGACCACTCAAACCCGCATGTATATGGAGCACATGTGTGTGCACACGCATTTCCGAGGAAAACTTTTTCATAAGATTGTAAATTCCAATTACTGTTACCGTGGTATTTTAATTTCTAAACTCTACTCGTCAAATATATCGCGTATGATTATTAATTTCAATCGGAAACAAAACTTGAAAATCTCAACTGAAAAATGAGCGACGCCAAGCAAGTTCAGAGTGACACTTCTCTTTCGGATAAAAATCGAGCAACCGACGAAGAAAAGGATAACGTTAAAACGGATTCCATTCCGGTCACCGTAGAAAGAGTGCCCGATAAAAACGAGTGGACCGCGGAAAAACTCGAACAAATGGAACAAGAGGCGTATGGAAAATATTCGAACCACCAAGATGACGACGAGGAATACGCCAAATCGGTTTTAATGCTTAATTCAACGCCAGAACCAGTCGATAACACCCGAGATACTATGCGATGTCGACCGTTGCCAATTGATAACGAGATCGAGCGCGCATACAAGGATAACCAGAAGAAAAAAATCTTCGAAGACACGCAAAAAACCCGCAACGAATGAAGAAGTGAAATTAGATATTCCGTCCTACGTGCAAGAACACATCTAGAAATTTGATAAGGCACCGTTCAGCGTGACGAATAACAAAAGAAATTATCGTAATGCTTACGAAATTATCAAAAAAAATTTTCTGTAACGTTGACATGGAAAACAACTGGACGTAGAGATTAAGACGAAATTATATATATATATATATATATATATATATATATATATATATATATATATATATATATATATATATGAAAGCGGTGTTCTTTTCAAAATGCGCGTGGAATATCGGCTGTAAATAAAAAGTTACATTATATATATATATATATATATAAAAAGTTTTGCTGTATGGTATAAATATATATGTCATATATATTTAAAGAAAATATACTTTATATTACACTAATTTGGTTCTCTTTTATCTTTTTTTTGGGTGGGGATTTTGTTTGTCAATCTAAACTATTTTAATAATATATATATAAAAATGAAACAATACATTTATCAGTAAAAATTAATTATTGCGTTTTTTACTAATAACTTTATTGTTGTCTTTTATAAAAAATCATACATATAGTTAATGGAATTAATCGTGTTTATCTTTTACATCGACAATAATGACTATATTCTTACCTTAAATATCGATAAATTTATCGGTAAATTAATTAGTGACTTAATGTAAAATTTTGAAACAAATCTAATTCTTTCAAATATTGAATCTCAAAGGCGAACCTATTCCACAGGCTAGCTCAGTCAGGTATCTTGGTATGCACCTAGACAAGCGACTGACATGGGAAGTACATGTCCGAATGAAAAGTAAGCAGATAAAGAAAACAACACAACAACTCTATTGGCTTATCGGACGGAAGTCGCAGCTGGATGTAGAACACAAATGCTTACTGTACCGGCAGATTATAAAGCCAATATGGACCTATGGCCTGCAATTATGGGGCTGTGCCAGTAGGTCTAACAGAGCGAAGATCCAGGCCAGACAAAATGTGATATTAAGAGCGATTGTCGACGCGTATCGTTATTCTAGAAATGACGATGTGCATCGAGATCTACAAATTCCGTTCGTTAACGAAGAAATTGGAAGACACGCAACTGCCCACAGGAAGCGGTTACAGCAACACGTCAACGTGGAAGCCAGTCAATTGCTCGATACCGAACTAGACGTCAGGCGGCTGAAGAGGCATCACCCGGTCGATCTAGTTATATAATTACAAAGTACAGATACAATAACAGAATGGCAAAAGTCATGGCCACTGGGCCATTGACTTTAAACCCATTGGCTTGATTAATACATTAACATATGTTAGATCAGGCTACACTCCTTTAAATTGATGCTTATTTAACCTGATAGGTTAAGATTGTATCTTTATCTATAATTTAAAAAAAAAAAAAAAATAAAATTAATAATATTACCGAATAACTTAATAATAGCATAGGTGATATTATTGGGCTTCTATCTATATCTGTATAATGTTGTATGTTAGAAATCGAATGAGAAAAAATTATTTATTACCATA
The DNA here is from genome assembly GCA_032883995.1 of Coronaproctus castanopsis. NCBI lineage: Eukaryota > Metazoa > Arthropoda > Insecta > Hemiptera > Monophlebidae > Coronaproctus > Coronaproctus castanopsis. Next base: position 87,005,536 of record CM065054.1, on the reverse strand, counting down.
ATAAAATGTAGATAGGCTAACAAGGATGTGCACAGACGAATACGTTTTAAATATTGATACCAGAGTATAGAATGCCGGTAAGGTGTCCGTATTATGAAGAGTTAAAGGAAATGAAATATTTATTACAATGTTTTATCTAGAATGCAGCCCACTTCACATTTTGATTTAATTTTTATTTATTTAACTTATTTTATTTTATTTATTTTGTTTTTTTATTTATTTATTTCAAATTACACTTCCAATACAAGCATGTATATATATATATATATATATATATAGAAAAAACATAAAGTATGTAAATATCGGTAATTACCGGCTATGTTCATCATTGCATGAGCGCCGTATTATTTATAAATAATGTTAAAATAAATATTATTGACATTTAACTCCATTTTTAATATAATTAAAATCAAATCGCAATACGATTAATGACAATTTAAAGAATAATTAAACTTAGACATAAAATAAATATTTTTCGACGCCTTCGAATCTCTGCTTGCGACACCTGCACATCTTTTAACTAATCTGAACTAAGTTGCAAATTTGCAGGCTTTTATTTCTATCTTAACGCCTGAAAATCTCCTATTCCGACAACTGATCGTCGTCTGAAGTAATATTGAGTATTCTCAAAATATGCAGGCATTTAAAAATAATTATTTTAACATTTCTCCTAATGCCTTCAAGTCCCTCATTCCGACACCTCCATATCACTATAATAATCCAAAGTATGTTTAAAATTTGCAGGCTTTTATTTTAATGCCTCTCTTAACGGTTACAAATCACCCATTTTGATACCTGCACATCACCCAAAGTAATATTGAGTATTCTCACAATTTGCAGGCATTTAAGGATAAATATTTTAACGCCTATCCTAAGTATATTTGGAGTTTACATAATAGTTGCACTGATTTCATCGGTCATAAGTATAATAACGAGAAGTTTATGTTACCCATCAACAGCTTAAAGACCTGTGAACTAAGTGTAACTGTGTATGTGATTCCAATGATACCTGAAAAAAAATTAACAAATCAGAAGACACAAAGTCACTCTCTGTTATAAGTATAGTCTTATTCCCCATAGAAAATACAGATTCAGCTTTTCTTAACCATGAATGTTAAAATCGCATAAGAGATGTAAAAATAATCGCTTCTAAGCTTATAGCAAGCAATAATAGCATGGAAAACCGAAAAGGCGGAAACTCACCAAACCAACACCCTTGTACCCTTACCCTTAATACCCTTATATTAAATATATATCATTATATATTATGTATATATCATTTATATATATATATATATATATATATATATATATATATATATATATATATATACATTATATATACACATGTCATATATATTATATACATATAATGTTTATTTTTTTCCTTTTTTTTCTGCTGTTTAGGATCAAACTTCTTCACCTCTCACAAACGACATTCAATTCTGAGAAATTGTTACTCGAGTGATTATATGAATTGATTATACAAGGTATAATTGGAATCACATACCTTGTTATATTTAGTTCAGAGGTCTTTAAACTATTTACGGGTAACATAAACTTCTCAGTATTAAACCTGATAAAATCCGTGCAACTATTATTTAAATTCAAAATATGCTCAGGGGAGTCGTTAAAATATTTATTTTTAAACGCTTGCAAATTTTGAAAATACTCAATATTACTTGAGTGATGTGAAGGTATCGGAATAGGAGATTTGCAGGCGTAAGAGAGGCATTAAAATTAAACCCTGCAAATTTTAAACTTACTTGGGATTACTTTATTAATGTGCTGGCGTCAGAAGGGGAGATTTGAAAGCATTAGAAGAAGTGTTAAAATATTTATTTTTAAACGTTTGCAAATTTTGAAAATACTCAATATTACTTTAGGAGATATGCAGGTGTCGGATTAAGAGATTTAGATATGTCGGTATAAGAGATTTGCATTTATTTTTCTACACGTGTAAAAACTGAAAGAAAAAAACCTATATAAATAATTTGAAAATCTGCTATGAACATTGAAAATCACAAATCGAATTTTTAAAATACATATCATTCATCTATGCAATATTTTACACATCATCATCATCAGTATTACTAAGACTGGTTTTATTTCATGATAAGTGCTTTCTAGATGCACCGGTTGTCTGCCGCCCTTTTCATCTCTGAATATTTGTCTATTTGCACATCCTTCAGTAACATGGCCACAAATGTATTCCTCATCGATCGGCCTCATACTTTTCCCCCTTGGACTGTTCCTTTGACATCTGATAATACTCCGTCATGTGGAAAAACATTGTTAAAAGCTTCCAGTTTTCAAATATTCAGCTAACTGAAGGTCCATGATTCAGGACAATATAGTGCTACCGACCAACTATAGCTTTTTATAATACGCTTACAGAAATTCATTGGGATTATTTTCCGTCGCCATATATTTTATTTCTCCTCCCATACTAACTTGGTCAGCCTAATTCTTATATTTATTTATGCGTCGCAATAAAGGTTCTCCGTTATTAATTGTCCAAGATATTTGAAACTGTAAACTTGTTTAATTTGTTCTCTATTAATTTTTAATTTGAAATAATGCAGCTTTTTACTAATCATTATTTGTGTTTTACCTCCATTAATTTCTAGCCCATATTCTTTTCCTATATCATTTATAGACTGGACCATTTTCTAGAGTACATTTGAAGATCCGGAAATTATGGCTTGGTCGTCTTCGAACTTAATAATTTTAAGTCTTTCTCCTCCTATGGATATACCATAATTAGTTTTTTCCAGCGCCTCTTTAAGTATGACTTCCGCATATAACACATTTCAAAATCAAATGAAAATTAATTATCAAAATATATTCAAAGAAAGCGTATAATGTAGAATTCCAGCATGCAAGTAATTTTCATATTAAAAATTAAGTGATGATCAATACATACAAAAAATATCTCATCACGATACGTAATATTTTTCGAATTTTTTTACATAAGAAATTAAAGTATTCATTGAAAAATATAACTTTGCGTATGAAAATAAAAAATAATTTTAACACAGAACACAATACTGATAAAAATCATTAATCATGAGATCTTTTTTCATCGGAATCAACTTTTTGTCTTCAAACAACATCAGATATTTTTGAAATGTTTACTTTTTCTAGATATGCTGTTTTCTTCCTAGAACAAGATTTAAGAAAACAACACGTATACTTTCCTATTTTCATTTTTACATATAAACGTAATTTCAGACAGATAAAAAAAAGTATTTATTTCAATATATTTTAATAAATAACATGGTTATTTTTTTCAATTTTATACATACAAAAATTTTCAAAATTGTTTATAAAAGCACTAAACACGGACAACATCATTTATCATCCACTACACAATTATGACATATATATATATATATATATATATATATATATATATATATATATATATATATATATATATATATATCCAGGATCTAAAGATTACAATGCTTAATTTTAGGTAAGTAAATAACATTAAAATCTCTAAATGATAAATTACAAGCCAACAATAATGCCGTATGCTGAGTATTTTAGCGCTACCAAGTGGACAACCTCGAGCACGCTTGGCAGGAATTGCATCATCACTTTCATCACCATCTTCACCAAAACTGTCATCCCAGATTTGTAATCTCCACTCTCCTTCGAATTAACTGACTTTGGTACAGTTGCAGAACCCAGCGCATCATCTTTAGGCGATCAACTTCACCAACGGCGTTTTCTTTTTCTCGGCCATCTTCTGACTTTCCATCTCCAAAATTATCTTTCATAGTCTTTTCTTCCTTATTACGCTCAAGGCCCACTTCGTTACATTTAATAGTTTTCAATCCATCAGCAACCTGCTACAATTAATGAAAGTTATAACTAATCTACGTTAATGTACACTAACAGAAACTAATTAATTACGTACATACGTTGAAACAAATTTGTACACACCAAGTACACTTTGAACATAATAACCACAATATACACGTCGACTACATTCCACATCTAAACTTTAAATAAATCATGATTAGTATAATATACGCTCTATTTCGCTCATAATAATCACGTTCCCTCAATAGTCGCTTCAGTTTAATCATTAGCGTCCTCGGTGATCTCGTTTGCTTTAAAATCTTCAATTACATTTTCAACGTCATGTTTCCCGACATTGGTTTCATTCTTTCCAGTTATAACATCTGTCTGTCCACCTTGTTTTATAACAACATCTGTCACTTTTGTAATGGCAGATTCATCAGTATTTACAGATCCGTTAGTCACTTCTACAAGGCTTCAGAGCACCCTCGCCGTCAATAACCTTACAGACTGATTCATAACCTACATTAAATATATTCAACATTTTAGATCCCATTATAAAATATAAAACGACAGTTTTACAATAATCATAAAATGGCAGAAGTAGTTATTTTCGTGATTAACTATATTACTATATACTACTAAAAACAAAACAAAAACAATTGCAAAACAAAACATTTTTAAGAATAAAAAAAAATAAAAAATAGAAATATAAAGCTCGATAAAATCGACTTTGAAAATGTTTTACTGAAAACTAAGTCACATATGTGCAAGTTTTAATGTATAATACGTGCTTTTAAATTTCGACATTAGTCAAATTAATAAGCAAATCAAAAAATTCAAATTCAATACTTTCTGTCTAGGTACCACCTTAAAGTGAAATAATATAACAAACATATAACAAATTTAAAAAAAGAAATTAAATTTTAGAAATATAACGCGTAACGAAAGAGCTAGTTATTTTTATTAATGTAAAATAATTGATACTGTAAACATGCATCAGCGCCGACAAATGTTTTACCCCAAAATCTGAGCAAATAATAATTTTAATTTGAAAAAAAAAAAATAGTTGAAGCAACTAGTACTAACAAGGAGAAATTAATAAAATATATATCGTTACTAAACCTATCAACAACTCGGAATCATTAACAATGAGCAAAACATCAATATAAATTTTATTGAATTCTACATTGACATGTTAATAACTAAAAAATTATTCTTAAATCAAAATATTGTAATGCAATTTTCATAAAACTTTAACGTATAAATTTAAATTTAATGTACCAACACAATACCTTAATATAAATATATTATTATGACTCACAGATTGATGCACATAAGTTAACACATTCTTCCAAAGTTCTATCAACCTCGCAGTCATATGGGAAATTTTTTATTCAAAATAGTGTACTTAGGATTATCATTCTGAACCTCACATAAGCTAACGCACTATCATCTAATCTGTTTATTTATTTAAATTTTACAACACGCCAGTGTACAACAGCTTTCGCCAATTACTGCACAGCACAGTATAAGAAAAAACAATAAATATACCGCACACATATAACAAAATTATTAATATTTATGCACGCATAAATATAAATTCTATCAAATACACATACGCGTAAAAAATTCCATACTTTCACATTGGTACGAAAACATAATAAATATATGATACACTCTGCGATACGCGCACACACACGCATAGTATATCACTTAGATGAGACAGGGTGGCCCAAATTCACGTTATTAATAAATCCTTAAAGATTTGTAAGAATTTCAAGAATGATTGTGAAATATATCTAATTCGGGATGTTTTTTCTCAAGGTTGTTGTATAGTATAAATAATCAGTATAAATGAGAACATGTATATTCAGTTTTTCCAAATTGTACTGCCAGCGTACAAGTGAGACGAACACCGAAAACAGAAACTTTGATATGAATTTTTTCTAATAGAATGAGACAATTTATCTTATACAATGGATTAGACTGCGCAAGAAACGAAGCGTCATTTCTTTTCTCCGCCTTTGTAAACTATATCTAACTGACGAATACTTTTTGTCGTAGTAAAAATACAAATGACCGAATCTAATAAATTTATACTGTAGGAACTTTAAAAACCTATTTTGTACACTTCCAATTCTATTTATTAAATCATCAGACGACGCACGGTTTCAAATTAGCCTACCGAATTCCAAATGCGAACGAGCTAAAGAAGTATATAGAATTAAATGTGTTTCGATATGTTTAAAAATAATTAAACCCAACATTTTCCTCGCCTTACGAATTATGTTCATGATGTGACATCTAAAAGTTAATTTATAAAATACCGAGATTACACACGACTATTTTTTTAATAATGAACCTTTTGTATACGATACAAAGCAGTAACAGAGAGAAATTTTCGTGTAAATGAAATAAGCTTACATTTAAACGTATTAATTGGTAAATTATTAGCAACACTCCGAGATACGAAATTATTTTTATCTTTTTGTTAGAGCCTTCTACATTATCTTTAAATAATTTTGCATCATCAGCGTATAATCCTTGAGTACTGTATAGGATTTGTTAAATCATTAATATAGGGCGAAAAGAATAGAACCCTGGGGTACTGCTGAAGGGCAAAGAACCATCTGAAATTTCCAACTTGAACATATCGTTCTGTGTTTTGTAGTTTTGGAATAGTGTTAGCAACCCATAGGAGAACCCTAAGTTACTTAACTTACGCAACAGCACCGAATGATCTACTTTTTCGAAAGCCTTTTGAAAATCTGTGTATAACACATCTACTTGAGAGAACTTATCTTACGCAGCTGAAACATAGTCTGTAAACATCGTTGAATTATTTATAACCGGGCTTTCTTCTACAAAACTACGTTGATAGATTATCGTGCTTTAGAGGTGTATTTAATATCATCATAGTGATTCTGTTTAGGAATAGGCGTAATTTTGAATAGCTTCTATAATTTTTGGAAAATATACTTACCACACTGTTAAAAAGGTGTGTAAGAAGTTTGACGAATTGATCCCAACAAGCTTTAAATATACACGGAAGTATATTATCTGAGCCTAAAGTCCGTTTAAGCTTGAGCTTCTCTAGAAACTCACATCCAACCGTGTAATGTTTCCCACTGTTATATGATTAGGAACCATACAAGTCATAGTCGGAATAATATTTTTTGTTGCTCTTATTTGCTCAAAATAACGTCGAATATCTTGTTTATAAATTTATGCTATACAAAAGTTATTTTACATCAATATTCTTTTTTTAACCGATTTTATTTCACTGTAAATAACATGAACTTATTATAATACACTTGTTCGTCTTTCTTTTTTGCATATTTTTAATGCGTACATTCTTTCTTTGTTTAATGGCGAGGTATGAACTGATATATTTTCGAGAATAGTCTAAATATATTTTAACATCCGAGTAATTTTTATTTTCATCGCGTATGTTAATATTTTATTTTTTATTTTTTTTTTACTCAATGTGCACCTTAATTAAATTATCCATTTGTATCTAATTTACGTCATTATTTGAGTGGAAATTTCTTTATAACTTGCTCCTGTCCTGAATGTTATTCTTTTGATATTTGTAAACACATATATTTCTACTACACATGATCACCGCATTTTCATGTAAAATTATTCTAAAAAATTTAAATATACATAAATATTTACCCCGCTTTTTCCTTCATAGCTCGTATAACCGGCGAACAAAATACCAGTAACCGGCAATTTATTTTATATAAACGGTCATCGGTGACGTTTACTAATAAGATGAATTCCTTACTCCTATATGTAAATTTCAATGTTATTTTCGGTTAATTACAAATTTAACGATACATTTATTAATCCAATAAAATAAGCGAGTCAACTCTACAAACATTATGAACATTTTAATTGGAAGCCGAGGTTTTACTGCTCGATAAGTTAACAATCTTTACCGAATCGTGTGGATTATTACTCTTTGTCAGTTTTATAAGAACATTTTCCCGCACGATATGCGAATTATTTATAATTTAAACTTCTTCTGTTACATTCATATAATTTAAATGCAACATATTTTCGAAATACAACTCCATGTTGCGCTTCGTTTGCGTTTCTTGTCGAATTTTATAATTAACATAACTATAATAGTTACATAACGTTTAATATTATTTCGATTTAAATGTAAATGGCTCAGCATTATAGATGTTTAAAAAAAATTAGAATATATACTTCGCCCACATAAACATAAATTAACATAGTAGCATCAGTAAAATCGATTTATGAAAATACTTTCGCATTTGATATTTACATTATACACAAAATTACACGTTTTAAATTGAAATATAGTACCAGCATGTATGTTCTCGATGGAAAAATAAATTGTATTCTACTATTAAAAAATGAAATAATTACGTTTTTTGTAGCTTATATATAAATAATTAAAAGTACAGTTAAAATACATTTATTTTTAAAGAAACATTATGTAAACAAACATTTCATTCGGAAATTTTGTTAATATTTTTATTGTTGTTAAAATATTTTGAATAAGAAATTATTACGGCAGTTGATATAAAAAAAATGAATAGCATTATCATTCGTGACAGTATTTCATTTATTATATTAGAAACAAAAATTGGACTCGCGTATGAAAATCAAAATTAGCCATTGTTATATTATTTTCAATAAATAAACATAAGGTTTTATCAACTCCAGATTCGAGGAATTGATTCTGAATTACCCTGTTTACTTACGTGCAATATAAATGAGCACACATTACAAAATGAGAAAAATTCTTTACATAGCAGCATGATAATTCGGTCTATATACATTTTAAATGTAAAATTCACACAAATTTTGGAAATATCATGACTTCCGTTTTGTAACAGTTAAAAACGGTATGAAAGATGTTTAAAATTAAAACTTGAAATCGAAATATTATTAAAACCACAATGATACGTTGGTAAAATTTAAGATAATTCCTTCCCTTTACGACGTATAAAAACAATAGAATATTGTCTTAGACTATATATCTTGTTACCTTTTACCTGTTATTGAGAAAATAAAAATAATTCACAGATATTTAAATTAGACAATTGTTATTTACAGCACTCAATTTACACGCTTTGTAATATTTATTTGACTTTATTTACATTAATTATTATTTTAAACTTTAACACTATTTACATTTTGACGTTCCGGTAAGGTTGATGATTACAGTTTTGTTGTTAGCCCTTATTTTATTGATAACAGCTTCCTGTCAATTACCACCCTCATTTGATTATAAATTGATCTAAACGAAATTCGTTTATTAGTGTATTAACTAAATCAGTTATGAAATTCATACTTAATTTTAGTGTTCAAATGACAATGCTGATAGTTGATCTAATGTTTAATACATTTTCGACCTTTATTGTAAAAAATCGGGAAGTTCTGATTCTTATGTTCGCGTATGTTATAATTTAATTTTTTTTTTTTAAGTATTTATATAATAACCACGTAAATTAAGATTAAATTCATAAACCACGCCGTAAATATATTCTATATAAAGTTGAATCGTGAATAAAATGTGTTTCAAGTCGCATATTGAAGAATTTAAATGCGACGCTTGATTATATATTTTTTACAACGAAAAAGAGGAATATTTAAAAATTACTAATTACCATATTTATTTCAAATATATCAGTGTTACGTAGTTAATGTTCGCAACAATATTTTGCGTATTCGCATATTATATCAGTTTATCGTAATATAAACTTAATTTTTTAACAGGATTCAAGATCTTATCTTGATATTGTCGATTGTGACTATATCGATCACGTTTTTCAGAACATCAGTATTTCAAGTGAGAAAACTTATTATAACGCTTGTGTTGTATATTTTTAACTTCGCAATATTTTTTTCTTATTTGATTCCAAATTTTACTACTTTCAGTAAATTAAAAGCGTCGATAATTGTAATTATTACTTCCGTATAGAAGAGCACCAGCATCGTTAACTTCGTATTAGTTTAATAAAAATTAAATATTTTTCACTTTTTACAGTCGATATGAATTATTTTGTTGCATAATTCGTAATATCGAAAAAAAAAAAACCACATAAATACGTCGGTACGAAATTGTGCGTTCCTAATCACTGCGAAATAATTTAAAACTGATTTGAACCAAAATTATCATACATTGTCCCTAATATTAAGATAGTGACGCTACAGAAAAAAAATAAAAGTACTCGGTAGACTAAGCTTATAATTCGTACACTAAAAGTACAATTTTAATTGATGCTACGATTTTGCACCATCGCACAAACTTTCTAGTTCCTACCAATATCGACCGATCTCGATTACTGTTCTTAAGGTTTCGATCTTTCCATATTTCATTTCAAACCTGCTTTACTAGAATTCGTGTAAACATTTACGGTTTATTCGTTGAGTACATTCAACTGTTGCTGGCAACGAAAAATTGCGTAATAAATAATTTATTATAAACATATTTAAAACGTGATGAGACATATTAATTAATGTTTAAAACGTGTTCGTAATAACTAATAAACCCATTATTCCTATACAATAAACTTATTTTCGAACGTCCCGCTGTTTCGTATTTGCATAATTCCTTTAAACGTAAACTGTTCATTACTAATCAAATAAAAATTCCGCAATTACTTTATTTTTAATATTCGAAAAAAAAAAAAATTATTCAGTAATTATCATAGTTGGGATTAGTTTACAATTGTTCTATATTTATTTTGAATAATGTAAAGATAGCGAATACATTTATCCGTTCAGCTGTTCATTACGTAGTAAAAACGGGATAAATGAAGATAAACGTATTTCTAATGTATTTCTTCTTAAATCATATCGATTTCCGTATTTAAAGCCATCTTTTTTTTTTTTTTTTTTCTAAATACCAAATTTTCATTTACTTATATTTCCTTTTCCTTAATACACAGTGCTCGTGTAGTATAGGATGATCATTATAAAAAACACCGGTGAATAAATTTGACGTCGTTTTGCGAACATTACGTTGCGCATTTTAATTTTCCACTTTAACCTCCAGAATGCTATTATTAAGATGGAGTTGTATAAATCTGGAAATGTAAAAAACGGTTTCATCTATTGGGACGCATCGTTATTTAGGAAACACTGAATTAATTATTAATCTCGTTGATGATGTAAGAGTCGGCGTGCAAAAAAAATAAAACGCGGTTATGCGATAACATTATTTTTTGCTGCGTTAGTTTGTTAATTAAACAAAATACGGTAAGACGTTCACTTAACTCTACGGCTAAGCGGCAACTCGCAATAAAAATCAACTGATTTACATCGTTGGAAATGTAAAGGAGACTAGTAAAGATGCGAATTTGTTTTTTATACGGGGGGGGTTGCCTTTACATACCCAACGTGATACTGTGAGACTATCTTAATCAAGCATGCCGACTTCTCTAGAAATGTCGCTATGAATAATTGTAGATTATCCAGGTGTAGAAGAGACGATACATTATACGGAATACACGGAAAACGTAGCAAGACAATGTAAAGCTCCGAACGCGCCAGAGCAGAGCATTCAAAAAAGACATGATCGAGGTTGCAGACTGCCTGTTCAGAATGGAGAAAGTACTGCAACGAGCCAAAATTGAAAGAATCTGATGTAAGATAATTAAACAACTCAAAAGTCGATAACTTAAACATATAATTAGGAGAATTACGTTTGTTTATACAAAGTAACATTCAAGGAGAAAGAAGGCCACGGAAGAGAAAAACGGAATCGTTGCATAATACTAAAAAGTTTTGACTAACGTCAGGAATTCAAATCAGTCGATTGGGAAATTGAATAAGAAAACACTATGCAATGATAGTGATCGTCGACGCTTATACTCTTAAAAAGAAGACGAACTCGTAATTATTATTTCTGTTGTTCCGCGCGATAATCGTTTATTATTCTACTGATGCGAGACTATACGGGTGTTCTCTGATTTTCTATATATAATACTTATTAGCATTCTATATAATGCACGGGGGTGAATGTTCCACTTTGTACTTTTAACACACTTTCAAAAAACTTCCTTTATGTTATTCCTTCGTAGCAGTCTAACAATCTCGTCTGTTATTACCTAATAATGATGTTGTTGCATTGGTGAGAAATTCATTTTTTTTACCAGTTTGTTTATTTGTACATGTCTGTTTTATACACTATGCGTTCGTTCATTCGTGGTTTATATCGAAAATATTAATTCATCGTAAAAGTAATCATTTTTACGTTAGACTATTCGAAATTGCATTTAAAATAATAATCAACCATTTTAAGTTTCTTTCTAACGAACCGCATCAACCTCCTTACATATAATTTATTTATATTTTGCTATTATCATTATTATCATAATACTTAGAAAAATTTATTGTTTGTCTCGTTAGGCGCGTTTATATATTATTTTCTCTTTAGTTATCTGACTGGATTGATCAAAAGTCAGATGATTTAAATTTTACGGAATGTTCAAATATTTTATTATATATATTATATATAATTGCTATCGTTAACTTACACCTAGCTAATGCTATTTGGTAAGTTTTGTAATTTATATGCATACTATATTACGAGTAGCATTCCATCGAGTGATGGATGCTATAACTGTATATATTAATACGCTTAATATGAAGTCCAGAGGTTTCGTTCTATCCAGTCGACGGTATTCAAGCGAGTTATCCATTACAGAGATCGCCATGTGATCAGTGTGTTTTTCCATACGGTTGACATATTTTTTGGCAACGATTGCGATTTCCTCTTTTATGGACTTTACCTTAAGATCTTCTGTGAAGTGTAACATTAGTTACATACCATGGAGCACTAGCAATATTTCGGAGGATTTTGTTCTGCATTCGCTGTAGAATAGCGATATTGTTGTTTTTTTTCGCGCAACCCTATAATTGACAACCGTATAGCCAAATTGGCTTCAAGACCTGGTTGTATAATAACAGCTTGTTTTCGATCGATAATTCTGATCTTTTTCCTAACAGCCGAAACATTTGTTTCCACTTGATATTGAGTTCGTTACATTTTTTAATTATATGTTTACTCCATGTTAGCCGTTGATCTAAGTTTATCCCAAGATATTTTACTTCTTCTTTTTGAGGGATTATGGTCCCATTTATGATTATGGGTCTTGTTGAAGGAGTTCTTCTGTTATGTACCCCCATTATCGGACGAATTGACGCTAATTATATATATATATATATATATATATATATATATATATATATATATATCTTTAAAAGTGAAAATATATCAAAATTATTCGAATATTATGAATTTATTTTCAATTACAATTTATACCGATATGTATGTAAATTCGGTATGCTCACTTTCGTTGTGTGAGAACACCTTATGCGCACTTTTTACATACATTGTAAACTGATATATGATAAATTAAAATTAGACCGCAATTTATTATTTCGGAACTTATTGTGAAAAGTAGCAGATTATTTGATGTTCAGTAAATATATCGTTTTATTTAACAGGAAAAAAGTGATATTTTGTAGTTTATAATAATAAAATTCTTAAAAAACATTTCCCACAAATAAATGATATTTGAAATACTTTTAATGGAAATGTGTGATTAAATTATAACTTTGACATACATACACACGTTTAAATATATATATATATATGTTACTAATTATCGATAATACGCGGTTATTTTACTTTCACAAATAATATAATAGTTGATGCATTTTCGATATCGAACCTTGATAACCAACCTGTATACAGGTGCAATGCGCTTTTTGTTGCAACAATAACTCTAGAAAATTCATTCAGCATACATTTGCCCGAAGGTAATCTGTAAGACTTCGCAAGAAACCGAAATAGTAGTACGTAAAATTGAAAAACGGGTATAAAATTTTTAAAAAAATGTATATATACATGTGTATTGTTAATAGGCTGGCTTCGTTGATATTTTGTGGAAAAAATTTTGGCCTATAGTAATCATTTCGCCATCTTACTTATTGTTAAGTATAACGTTACACGGTTGGATTTTATTTTTACGGTGGACTTCTTCCGCCCCATCGCACGAGTGGCCGTGGCAATATCATTTATGCTTTATATTACACCGATTGAGTAAGAATACTTTTTCATAATTTTCGAAATCGCGTGTTCTTAAACTTACTTCTAATAGTATTTATATGGATTTGTATGAAATTATTCGTATAATGCTTTTATATTACTATGTAACGTTCGCATTTTGTGCATTAAAAAAATTGGTATTTACTTGATTTACACATTTGCATACATACAAATAAATTGTATATACATATATATATATATATATATATATATATATATATATATATATATATATATTGTTGATCGCATCAAATTGACGATTAAGTAATTATTCTTTACTACATAAAAATCTTGATTTTCAATCCTTTATTCAGCTATTGTGTCGTTTCTTTAGCGCATTCCATATTACGCAATTGTAATAATAGGTTAATCTAATGTAAAGTCACACAAAAACGACGTTGAAAAATCAATACTTTGGAAAACATTCAAAAAGAATCAAAACGTGAAATCGATAGTATTAATCGAAATTATAAAATTTTACATACGGAAAAACCATTGTAAAAAAAAAAAAAAGTAAATACATTTGAAAAAATGAAAACAATAAAAGAAATAAATAAAAATAATTTATTAAATTTCGCGATGAACTTTGATTTAGTTGCAAAAAGTGCGTTATAAAAATCAATTTTTACGTTAGATATAGAAATTTTTATTTATTTCAATTTTTTTGCTTTCGCTACGTTTATGTTTAAATTTTTGTAGATTGCGTTATTTAACAGATTCATTATCAGATGATTATTTTGTAAATACTGATTTTCATTTTGTTAATTTTTGTAAATTGTATATCTAAATTAATATTTTACGCTTACAGTGTGCCCTGCTCATTATCACATTTATAAACGTACGTTGTTAACAATTACTGATGAACAGTTGTACGAAAAGGAATGGATCGCTGAAAGAATTCGCCGAAGAAATTAAAAAAATCTAATTTACACATTCGATTATTCAAATATATACATATATATATATATATATATATATATATATATATATATATATATATATATATATATATATACGTGCCAATAATTAATATCTAAATAAAAGTTAACAATACGTGAAAATTAAAACAATATATCGTCTTTTCTACTAATCATCCGTTAAAGGGGAAAATAATAGACAATGTATAGGAAGCAGATTTAAAATATCGACTTTTTAGAAGTTGTGCCATTTGAAGTACGTCAAATGAAAGTTCTTTTGTCAGGAGACTAAAATTTTTAGCGATAAATGGGATTTCCGTTTTCTGTTAGACAGCTTCCTGGATATTTAAATGCAAATGTTCTCTATTCGCTTCTATCGTTATTTCCCCGCGTTTATATTCTTTTTTTTTTTTTCTAAATATTTTTGAGGGTTTTTTCTTTTTTTAGTGCTAAGCCCCCACCCCCCTGTAAACGTTTAAACTTTGTCAAAATATTTGACAAACAAGTACGCATACATGTAATATTTGTCAAACTACCATCTCATTTTTGATAGTGTTTATTCCGTGTACAATCTTCGAACAATTCTTGATGTAGACACTGTTTTAATATTTAAACATAAGTAAAAGTGACTACAAATATAGACGAAGCTTTACTCGCATCGGGCACTGTGTATTAAGAAAAAAGGAAAAAAGACGTTGGTCCAGAGAATGGTTAATATACGCGTGAAAATCTACTTAATGAAGCAAGATTCGCGGAAGAAGCTAAAGATAAACTTTCTCCGAATGGATGAACAAACTTTTAATAACTCGTTAGAATTACTTCGGTCGCAAATTAGGAAAAAAAAAAACACACAGTTATGCCAAAATCGATTCCAGTTGCTCAATTCGCCAGTGAAGTTCATTTATTTAAAGTTTGTACCCTGTATCGCGTCTCGTACACGCGATAAGATTATTATGGAAACCTGCAAAGCAATAAATGAAGCACCGAAAGCCAATACTCGAGCAAGTGTTACTATCTTCATCAATTTGATCTTCAGAAAGATTGAACCTACGTATGTAAATTTAACAGCCGGGAAGCTTCGATTTATTTATTTATTTATTTTATTACTCTCGCATATATACGCGGTGCGAAGTATATTATTATTATTTTTTAACTTCCTCCTCCGTTATAGTAGGACGAGAAAGTTTTAACATTTCAACCATTTTTTCAATCCTTCGGTGTCTCTTAATCCGTTATAGTCTTTAGATTAATTTCCATAATTATGGAAATTCTCCGTATAGCGATATAGGATTCTGATAAAAATTATTTTTCATCGGTATTTCGCGCTGAAACATCCGTCATATCGAAAATATAATATAAGATAGTGAATTTTGTCTGTCAAACACGCGCAGACTAACGAACTTGTCAAACAAATCGTCAAGCGGTTTCTATTCGACATTGTCAGCGAATCCGATGTTGTTTATCGGTACTACGTTAATTCGTATAATTGTTCGGAATGAATATCGGATAAAATTACGTATATAAAAATAGCAGAAGCTAGTGTACTTTTTAATTAATACGCGTCTGAGCGAGAGTATGCTGATAACATGAAATATACATTAAAATGATGACATAAAATGTTACGTGTGTGTGTGATGTTGCAAATAGTACGTAAAAAGAATATGAAAAACCTGCCCCATTTTTATCCACCATATGTGTATTAGGTATATATTACACGTGTCGTAGGGATAGTCTAATGACTAGAGAACACGAGACTTCTATAGAAAAGGTATCGAGTTCGAATACGATCGACGACGCAAAAAATTATCATCAGAAAATAGAAATATAAATTCTAATATCGCGTAGCAATGGCAAATCACCATGCACAACACCAACAGTATAGCGTATAGTACGCTACCAATAACCAATAAACAACACTCGGAACTACATCGTGACAAACAACAAAATTATTACAACCAGTTCTCCGGCGTCCTATTTTGATTGCCTTCTACGCTACTCACGTTGCACAACAAAATACGTATAGGTAAGTAGTCGCCTATGTACGATAAGGAGACGGCACTGATGATGATGATATTATACGTACATTAATTCAAACATGCATATGAAAGAAACTAAAATATAATAAATCAACGTGGAAAGTGAAAAGCAGCCACTTAAAATCGGCCGATAAATTAAGCGTATCTCGACGACATAATTTATAATTATATTTAATCTAGATTTCAGTCGTATACAGAAAGTGCCTAAAATTTGGAGTGTAGTCAGCATTAAAAATTTCGTCACTCCTTAGGAACTCAAATAATAGAAACTCCTGCGATCAGAAAATCCAGGAGGGGTGGTGGTGGTAAAATATTATATATATAACGTTGACAGCAGATTCGAAATAAAGAAGAAATTTCTTCTAGTGTATGTTTACACGTACTGATGGGAAATACTAAAAAAAACTTCACCACGACTAGTACGAATATGTCAAAATATCTGTTCCGAAATACTATGTAATATTTTATTCGATCTAATACTGTTATAAGTGAACTTGCTGGTTTATTATCATTCTTGATCTCTATACGTACTTATTGTATTTTTTACTTTCCAGACGCTAGGTTTTCCGATGCGTGAGAACCGTGGAGTACAATGCATTAAAAAAATAAAAAAACAAAACTGATTTCAGTATAAAATCGTTGTTTATGTAATGGCCAGTCACTGTCATGAATGAATCATTTTTTGAAGAAGTTAAGATGTCGGTAGTAATAATAGTCTCCATTTCTATAATTTTTTCAGTTCGCAACTTTTTTACAGCAAATTATTAAAAAAAATTATCGTGTAATTTGATAAACCGGATTAAAAAAATTCCAAAAACCGTCATCTTCCACTATATGGAATGGTTAAAAATCGTTTAAAAATATATCCATAATAAGATTATCTACAACTGTTTTTTCCGCAAGTTTTTTTTTTTTTACTTGATATATATGAAGAGATTGTTTTATATTTTGTAACTGTTGAGATATTAACTTCATTAAGTGAACTGGATATAGCTTCTACACCACAGTTGATAGAATTGATGTTTCACGTATGGACATATCGCAAACATCTACTGTTTTATCGTTCCTCTTTATGAACTGTAAAAGAGGATGCTTCCTTTGTAGATGTGTAATTAAAACAGACACACGGAACTTTTAAATGATAATTTTGTTTTACAAATATTACATTAAACTTGATTTCTCCTTTGTCAGTAAAATGGTCTCACGCTAAGCTTATAATTAGAGCCATCGTTTGTTCTAAAATATAATTATACACATTTTTCAAAAATAAAATAAACAGCTAATTTATTTTTCATGTGATGTTTGTTATTTGAATAAGATTCCAAGATATTCCTACATTACATTACAGAAATCATATAAATATCTTATCAAAATGGCCCTATTAGTACCTCATATGCAGCTTGACTAGATGTTTTATTTCCACAAAAAAATAATTTAAGGATGTATTTGGAACGGTGGTTATTCCGCACATGTACAAAATGAGCAAATGAGTTCAACAAAGAGCAGAAATTACCGCCCATTCTGTGTACATAATTGAGCATTAAAATTAATTTGACGCAATACACGGGGAAATACTAGACATACTAGACTAGTATTATTTGCTCGAAGTACGAAGAACCGATAGTTACATCCATCTCTAGACTCTAGAGATTTGTTCAACTCATCTGAAGCAAAAACATTGTGTGGTATTTATTAGAAATATGTGGAACAAATTAAATTAAATTTAGTAACACCTAGTATGACGCTAAAATGCATTATTAACATGAAACGAGAGCGGTACTCAATTTAAAAGTTACAAACTAAAGTTCGTCAAAATTATACTATTTAATAACAAAAATCATTTATGATAATTACACCATTAATTTACATATATATATATATATCATAAATTAATAAAATTATCTCATTTGTAATCAAGAAAGTAATGTGTTCGAATTAAATATATTATAATGATAACGGTGAAATTTAAAACAAAAACTTATGTTATACACGTACTGAACTTAATAACACAAAACTTCTATAATGAAATAGTGCACAACAAATTAAAATTAATAAGTGTTAAAATACAACGTAGTTCAATCAAAATTAGGGAGAATATATACAAAAAATAATTTCAAACAAATAAAATGTGAAAAAATACATAATAAAGTAAGCGAAACTAGAGATTTTGAAATTGGCACATTTGTTAACAAATAAAAAATTATTAAATTTCGCATTTTAATTCATAATGTAAAAGTTTAAAAGAATTTTGACGTTAGTTATTAGATAAAATATGTGCAAATTTTCAAGTTAAACATAAAATTTAATTCACTTCATCATATTGTTATATTTATGTACAAATCTATTCAACACTTTTTTAAAAGTGATTAGTTAATAAATTAATGTTTTTAACGATCTTGTGGTTTTGCATATTTTAACAGTGAGAATATGTTTTACATAATTCAAACAGAAATATTACTTACATTTAGCGTAAATCTATATTGTTGCCTATAATCAAAATTTTTCTTTTTTTTTAAATCTGACCCGGTGAAAATTATTTCACAGGGAACAGAAGTGGCTGGAACTAACTATATGGTATTAATTCGAGCAAAACACTTGCCTTCATTCTAATCGAATCGAAGTGTATTGTATTAATGTATTTGTATTCTATAATATTCAAACCGGGCTTAACTAAATTTATCTAGTTCTAGAATCGCAGCGGTAGATGGATTAATATCGATAAGTTAATTGCAATCGTATATCGAGAATTGCATTAACAATATGGTGTTTTTTTTTGTAGTGTAAAGGGGAAAAATCTTCAAAAGAGATTGATATATTTATATGTAACATATATTTTATTGAGAGCAACTCAAAAACCCTCACAATGTTGAAAAAAACAAGAGAAAAATATACATGTAAATATAGAGGTTCAGGAACAAACGCAAAGACCTCCACATTATAATAACATAATGTGATGGAAAAAGTATGAAAAATACACAGTCCTTTATTCCAACAAGAAAGCAAAAATTACAATCAAATCTTGATATAAACTTATATGATAGTATAAATAATAAACTACTGTATAAGTGCGACTTACAAACTTACATAAAGAAATAACTCTTATTCAAAGAAAATAATATAACAAAAAAAAAAAGAAAAACAACTTAATGACTTACATAACATAACTATACAAATCCACTGTTTTTATAAAACAAATTATGATCTTAATAAACGAATATGTAATTATTAACCAATAAAAGTTATACTATTATCTACAAGAATGTAAAAAATGATTAAAAAAATAAGTAGTAAAAGACTTAAGAAATAATAAGTAATTAACTGATTTATAAGTTTGAAATGTTTAAGTTTGTTTTTGTTGTTGAAATTAATAGTTCTTTCTGTTACCCGCTGTGGTTATACACCTACACCTACACCGTTGAATTTTTCAAAATTTCGTATTGTAAATTGTTGTTTTTTTCTAACATAATATTATAATTACTATATTGGCATTTGTTTTACGTGTTTTTTAAAATTTAATAATAAATTTATTCGTCGGTTGATGTAAATTTTTTTTCCGACTGCTTTACGGTTTCTCTGAAGTTGTTTCGTATTTTTTAATAGTTAATTGCATTTGCAAAACTAACACTGTAAGGTAATTTCAGTAAGATGTTTCATAATTATAAGATACACGATTATATATTGTGATGTGCATGTAAATAATATAGTTTGATTAGTTTGAGGCAATCCTTATTTGTATTTCATGATTTTATCTTGTGTAAAATTTTACGTTTAAATAAAGTTATTGTTCAAAACGTTGACATTTGTTCGAAAATTCTTTTAAATACAGCATTTAGCTCGTAATTGATGAAAATTACCGAAATAATACCGAATATTAGGTTTAGTTATTAATAGATAATTTATACGCATTATATTTAATTCTCTTTGCAGCATGCCGTCAGATTCAAATGTAGTATTTCATGCAAGTATATTGGTTGGAGTCATGATTTTTACTTTATCTTTACATAAGGTTGAAGAAGGTTCCGTTGCTGTATATTTTAGGGTATAAATACATTATCACTTGTATATATTTTAAACATGATGTCTAATTGTAAAAATTTGGAAAATCGATACTGTTTAATTGATATAACAAAACTTGTTAAAATATTATGAGCATTCTGTAAAGAAATATTGCAAACTCGAGGTGTTTTTTTTTTTTATTATTTGAAGAATATATCGGATTTGCTAAAATCTTTAATGTTGAGAAATATTCGTTCGAATGATTTAGCTAATGTGATAGGGTTGAACATTGTAAAAGCCTGAAAAAGAAATATATGGTACATTGTTCAACCTAGACAATTTTCAAGTTTATTACTTCTGCAATTAACCTATAAATAAATTCTTTAATAGTACGTTGTTATACTATTTATATTATAACATCGTGTTGGATTACTAACGTGTCAGTTTTATCTGTTTAAATTTATTTACGTTTCCACTTTGCATTGTCTGTTTAATACCCGATAAATTTTTCTTATGCATACCCCTAAAATGATATATAATTAAGATCTATGAAATAAATCTTGTATAATTTTCAGAAATATAGATTAAATAAATTTGGTATAAATACGTCAGTACAAAAATGTTCATTCTTGAAATATGACGTGACGTCTATTTTTATTTTAACCATTTCAGTCACGATGTTCGCTATATGGTATATGGAATTTTAATGCTAAACAAAAATTTTTATTTTTCGCTCGGTGTAAAATGTCTCAATTTTAAAAATATTTATATGACTACAGCGAAAATTATCAACATCTAAGAAGCGGTATTGTATAATAAACACCCGTATAAAATTTATAATTATTGTATCAAAATTTTATAATATATAACTAAAATGATTAAAAAAAACTTTGTAACATATACGAATGGACTTAATTTATGGCTGATCTAATTCGATTTTTGAAAAATAATACAAATCTCTCAGATGTAGTGCTACGGTGTTATTATTAACCTGTGCATACTCGCTATTCTGTGTGATACAAGCGATCGCTTGTAATTGTTTTTCTTGTTATTCAGTTTTTCATTGATAATTATAAAAATTAATGAAAAAAAAAGTTTGCCATTTTTACATTTTATATTTCTTATATATTGTACAATATTTTACTTTATGTTCACTCGATAATGACTTGATAGCTGAAGAATAGCTTCGTGATTTTTATATAGAAAATTTTAGTGATTTTAACTCCTTTTTTGTCGTTTATTTTTTAAAAAACACTACATTTCACAAAGTCGATATTTTCAACTTTCATGGAATTTTCAAACAGAATAAACATCACCGGTCCTGAAGTTGAAATAAACAACTCTTCGCTCCCTTCACGCCAGCAGATCAAGTATCTCGGCTTCTTGCTAGATAAGCGTTTAATATGGAAATATTACGCGAAAACGAAAATAATAAGCTAAATGGGTGGTTAGAGTGGCATTCAAAGCTGTCTTTGCAAAACAAACATTTGTTATACAACGCGTATCTGAAACTGTTATGGAGGTGGTGCGCCAAGTATATCAATATCGCTATTATCTAACGATTCCGAAGTAAACCCCTACGATAGTTAACAACGTCTTGGTTTTTGTCAAACGCAAAATTACATCACGACCTAGGAATTCAAACAGTGGCAGAAATAATTAAGGCAGAGGCTATTTTGCTAATGCAGTTAAACTGCAACATCATACCAACAAGATAGCAATTATTAGTCACAACGGATATAGGCATTTGGCGGTTAAGGGCGAACTGGTGCTGACCAGTGCCCTTTTCGTGAATGTTTTCCAAAACAACATTTGCTAGATAGCCTAAACATGCTTTTTACAAATTGCAGATTATAAAAATAAAAGCTTTCCCCCGTCAAATCTATCGCAAATGTGAATACAAATTTTCTTCCGACTAAAGTATCATTACTTATTATCTTGAACTATTACGCTCCGAAGAGAAATAATAATAATAATAAACGAAAACAACAAATTCTGTAGATGCCCTATCAATTTAATCGTTAATAGTTAAATTGATTGCTAAATTTTCTAAACGCGTGAAGATTTGAATATTATTTTAAGAATTACGTCGAGACGAATTATTAAATGTTGTTTTTTTTGCTGTAATTTTTATTTGTAATATATTTTTTAACATTTAAATACGGGAATTGCGTTATTAGGGTGGTATTTTACTGTCGGAAATTTGCGATCCTGGATTTCATATGCTACTACCGTTTATTACAAACTACAACGATGTTCAGGTAATTTTGTATATTTTTATTTAATTAAGATATTCTGTTTGAAAGTTGGGAGATAATTTGAAAAAGACGCGATTAATTAATCACGCACCATTTTATTTGTTATTGATTTAACGCAGTTACATCGGTTTTATTTTATTTATTTTAATACATTTTTTCTCGGTATTGATGTATACAATCGAAAATGAAAAAAAGAAATACATCTCGCACACATGAGCTCGAAAAACAAATAAACACGTAACGCAGTCGAGTTGCAATTAACTATATATATTTATATTTCCATTTAACATCTTATAATGAAACAGAAGAAAATTTTGTATAAACATGACGAGATTTCCACTTTAATCCCGGCTGTATGGTTGATCCGTAATTTTATTAATCGGGATCTTGTCAAAAGCCTGCGATAAGTCGAAAAATAAAGCTAGCAGATGAAGATTATTTATTAATGCGTTTGTTATTAAATTGAAAATAGCCGATAAAAGGTTAGCCATATTGGTAGGGGGCGAATGAGATTCCTGGATTCAAGTATCTAATTTAGCAGATAATATACGATACGTTCTAGCACTTTGCATAGAACCGGTGTAAATGGGACAGGGCGATAAGTATCTGCATTTGAAGAGTATTTAGATGACTTTAATACCGGAATTATAACGGCTATTTTCCAAACCTTAGGACACTCTTTTACCATCCGTATTCGATTAAAATCGTATTATGTAAAACATAATATAGCAAATAATCTGTTTTCAAAATTTACGAACAACAAATTACAAATATGGAACGAAATACCTATTTTACTCGTATATTATATGTCTATGTATGTAATATGTGTAATATGTGTACTATTAATTGGACGACGTAGGTTACATTACAAACTGATGCAATTACAAATGTTCCTTGCGGTACAAGCGGTGGTGCGGTAATAAATTTTGGAAAGATTGAAGTCGTGAATATTCTACACAAAGAGAGCGGTAAGTAATTTTTAAGATTATTGATTGTGGAATGTAGTGATTTTTATTTATATTTAATTACTAAAAATAGTTAAAATCACTAAATTTATTTTTAATTATGCGAAGCTTTTCGGCAATTACGCCATTGTCAAGCTATATACAGTTAAAATTAATTAATATAAAATCATAACATTTTAATTTAAAACTAAGTTTACCATTTTACACAAAATGAATTATGAATACTTTAGACTATCTGGGGTCAGATAGTCTAAAGTATTCATAATTCATTTTGTGTAAAATTGTAAACTTAATTTTAAATTAAAATGTTATGATTTTATATTAATTAATTTTAACTGTATATAGCTTGACAATGGCGTAATTGCCGAAAAGCTTCGCATAATTAAAAATAAATTTAGTGATTTTAACTATTTTTAGTAATTAAATATATATATATATATATATATATATATATATATATATATATATATATATATATATATATATGATAGATAATGGACTAATCGGTATCGTAATCGTTTGCGATAGTGTTTAAAACGAGTAGTAAAGATAAAAAATAGCATGGCGTTATATGGAAAAATAGAGTGCATTTATAAGGGTTCGTGAAATCATTGAGTATTATTATTATTATTGAATATTTTGTCAACTAGTAGGGGATAGAAACAGCGTCAATTCTAAAATTAGGAGTATATGGATACAATTAAAAACGGATTATTTGAGTCTGCTAACTCGGTTCAATGTATCTGTTTTTAAGAAGAAGACATAAATGGAGAGAATATCGCTACTAAATGCTTGGATGAGAAGGGAGTTAATTTTAACTTTAAAAAAACATAATAACAGTAATAAATAGGTTAAATACAAGTGTAGCAATTATTTTTATCATCTGTGTATATATATATATATATATGTAATATATATACTTAAATGGAAGCCTGCATGAAATCAATGATATAATATGGGCAAAGAAGGCGATATATATTAGTCCAATAGTTTTTCGCATTCAGGTTTTTTTTTACTTCAGCCTCGATATCGCAATTATTTATCGATTACGATTTACCTTTCGAAGATGTCATGTCGATATTTTATATTTAAACAAAATATAAAAAAAAATTGCGCATCCCGAAAACAGATTTCTTACTGCGTATACCAAGAGTGTAATAACACAATAATATAATATAATAGATTACAGGAAAAATCACAACCACAACCTGTATACTAATTACACGACTACATATGTTCAAGATAGAATGAAATAAATATATACGTTATAAATATGAGAGATGCCGGTGATACATTAGAATGTTTATGTTTGATCCTCTTGTACTTATATTTCTGATATTTCAACTGCAAAGAATTTCTGTTGTACTCCCCTATTTGACTGATTATTGAATATTTGCTTTTTTTTTATTTCGTACTTTTATGTTATAGTTAATTCTGTTTTTCGAAATACACTTTTTATTTATTTATTTATTATTTTTATAAAGGGTTATACTAGCATGTACCTTTTTTTTTTTTTATTGTCATTTTGTTAACATTGTGTACGTTTGTTCTTTTTTTTATTATTTATATATATATATATATATATATATATATATATATATATATATATACATTTTTTTTATTCGATCTCAGTTTACGATATAGTGAAGAAGTATACGGTAGATTATGACAAACCGTTGATTTACGATAAAATTCATCACGAGCTTAACCAGTTTTGCAGTCGACATACATTACGTGAAGTTAGTATTATATTACTTATTATTTTTTATTATCATTATCAGTATGTTTTTCATTTATTTTACCTACATCTTTATTCCATTAAGCTTTTTTTTAAAAAAAAAAAAAAATATCACATCATTCGAGCTGTTTGTATTTTTATTATTATTATTATTATTATTTTTTTAAAAATATATTATCGTTTTTTTTTGTTAAACATAAGGTGGAAAACCTTCAAAAGACACTGATATAATAAAAATTTTCGTTTTTATTAATGCAGCGCCTATAAACATACACTGCAAGGAAACTAAAATTATCGTGCGGGATTTTTATCCACTAAAAACCACCTCCGTCTGTAGAACAAAAGGGAGTTTTAATATATTGATGGAGTTCTCATGACAATTGCAGAGTCCTCCACACGCTTACATTAACTTATTGCGATGGATGAAGGGATGAGATTACATAGTCCCTTCTTCCATCAATTAGAATAATTAAAGAGTTTATGCCAAACTTAATAATAAAAAATATATTACCGTAACATACAATCAGATGTCGTTTTGTTTTTTTTTCGAATGAATATATTTATTAATAAAATACATTTTATACTATGAAATTTAAAGCGACAATCCAATTAAGTTTTACGCCACTTCAAACTCCATTATCAATCAAAGACAATTATAATGACAAGAATACATGTTAATCTTAATATATATTGTAATATAGGGTGACCCAGAGAAGACGGACGGTTTGGTTTTTTGAGAAGTTAGTAACACTCCACGTTTAGTGTGCACACGTGAGAATCGTTTTTTTGTCCAGTTTCAGTTATCATAGCATCCTATATAACGAGAAGGTGCGGTTATAATTTCGACGTGAATCGATCACGACGGTGCAAAGAGAGTTTCGAAAAGCAAGCGATTTTTTTTTTGTGCGAGGATACCTTAAGAGCGCGCGTTTACGAAATATGTTCGTGAAATCTAGAAGATGTGAAAACTCGGATTTCTGAAGAAATTCCAACAATTCAGCGACATATGCTCGAAAAAGCCTTCGAAATTTTTCTAATGGCTGAATGAATGTATTGTTGCAAATAGCGCTCGTGTGAACGATATTACGTTCCGCAGATGATTGTAAGCTAATCTCTCGTTTACCTATTTTAAAATAAAATTTCATTCAAAAATTTTGTTCGAGTACTTTTTGAGTTATTCAAAAAACACTAAAATCGTCCGTCTTCTCTGTGTCACCCTATAGAACGTGTTAACCCAACATTTAATAATTCATTCTTAATATACAGTTTATTGTATCTTTAATTGTGATATTTTGGAAATAAAGTTTTAAATGAACGTTATTATCTTACTAATATATAATACAAATTGTGATTTCTTTTATTGTTTTTATAGTTAAATTATTGAAATCGTTAAATTGATCTATTCTTCCACACTATAATCTAACGGATAACATGGCACCCTTCTATTGCGTGTAATACAATTTTCTGTTTCTGCTATGTTAAATCGTTTTAAATATGTTTTAGAGCTATCACAGTCAGCAATTATACGTTATTATAATTATGGCTGAAATGTTTGTTTTTCAGTCTTTCGATTAAATTTGAAATGTACGCTAATCCATTATATCGATTCCACATTTTTTGATATTGTAAAGTATAACGTGTTGATTTACTGTTTAACGTTGATTTGTTTACTTTCGTATATAAATTTTTTTTATTATTACTTGATTAAATTCATCTTCCGTTTTAATATTATTTTTAATTAAAAACGAATTGATACGTTTCATTATTTCTAAGTCAACTGGTATAATTCCTGCAACCAATATTTATGACCAGTATTGCTTTGTATGCTTTGATCATTTTAATAGCTATAATTCTTTGATAGGATCTTATCTTATTTTTTAACGTATCGTTATAAATACTACTTACATTATATTCGGTATTAGTTATAGATTTATATAATTCCTTTTTTTAGAATTATTTCTCTTATTATTATTGTATAATTTATTTAATATGTGCGTGAATTTATTTTTTACGTTGTTAAAACGATTATAAAATTTTAGGTTGTTATCAATTATTACCTCTAAATACTTTATACTCGTTACTTAATCTACGATTAATATCATACTGTGATAGATTTAATTTTTTCTTTCGGAATTTTCTATTAATAATAAATAATTTGATTTGGGCATATTAATATTTAAATTATATTCATTTAAATATTGTTCAATTTCTTTGTATTATATAATGCGTATGTTTCTTTCTATATTTATTTCGTTTTTATCCGCAATGATCGTGACTATGTCATCCACAAACCTTGAAAATACAATATTCCATAAATACGGTCCTAATACCGATCTTTGCAATATTCCTGTCATCATCGGGTGTCTCTTTAAACATACGTATTAACATTTACTAATGTGCACCTCGTAAAAATGATGATTAAATATGTTTAAACTATCGAACGCTTTAGATCCGCAGTTAGATGTCGTTGTACTACAAATTCTTTCTTTTTACTAACGTTTGCTGTATATTTCATCTTTATGTATCATAGTGTTTAATTTTCTTATCTCTGTGTCTTCTGTGTATATATGTACATAATGTATCGTTATTCCGGTTTAATACGCGGAATATCTATTATAAATTTTATTTTATTTTTTTTTTTTTAAATTAGCTATGTCTGTTGTATTTTTGTTTAAGGATTTTTATATTGGGTTTTTACAGGTTTATATCGATCTATTTGACCAGATAGATGATTATCTGAAATTGGTTTTGCAAACGGAATTAGATACATTAGCGCCTGGTTTGAAAATATACGCAGTCCGAGTAACCAAGCCCGTTATTCCGGCTGCTATTAAAGAAAGTTACGAACAACTGTAAGCATTATTAATTATCCACTAGATTATTTCGCATTCTCTCACCCTGTATATATATATATATATATATATATGTGTGTCAGAAAATAAATAATCTTAAAAGTTCACAATTGACCATTTAGTAGTAAGTGTTGCAGTTCTTAAGAATGTAAGAATTTTACTCTTCAGATGACAATCCTAACATAACATCTTAGTATTGTTCATCTTCGAAACGAATTCTTTATAAATGGACTTTTTAAAAAGAAATATTAATTCAACTACAGACGTAGACACTGTTGTGTCCGGCGTCACAAAGTTAATTCTAAATGCAGCTATTCTTAGTATTCCGAAAGAAAAAAAAAACACATAACCAAAGTTCTTTTACTCAACAATTTTTATAGACGTAAATTAAACCGTCCGACTCCGACTTTGAATGTCACTAAAGTCTTGCCTTATTTTCTTCATCAGGACTCTTTGCGGTCCTCCTAAAATCTCTTCGTACCGTTTGGTTTTTTATTTTATTTGTTTCTTTACTGCACATCTGTACTTATCCTTTCGGCGAAACCTTCCGACTTCTCATTTCAGACTAGCCAATCACAAAACTCAGAATCGTTTCCTTCAAACTTAAATTAAAAGGCCGAACGAACCCGTTATAGCTCTCACCATATTCATTTTCAACTCCTGTGTATTTTCTCTACTTTTTTTCTATACATACATTGCATCCAAAGAATTTCGAAAGACTTTAATTGCATCGGCGCCAATTATACATATTCCTTACATGTTGTTTTTTACGCGACTTTTTTTACGGAAAGTAACGTTCGCCGTACCTACCTGTATACCCATACATAGACACGCACTACTACAAACCATGTAACATTTTCCGATGTTACTCTATATATATATAGTAACATCGGAAAGTTTTATATATATATATACACATGTGTGCGTGTAAACCTTTTCTTTTATTAATTAGGGAAGCTGTAAGAGCGAACATGTTGGTAGCTGTCGAAAGTCGTAAATTGTTCGAAAAGAAAATGGAAACGGAAAGAATGAAAGCGATAATGAAAGCTACTCAAACGGTCGAAGTAAATGCGATCGAAATCGATCGACAACTTATGATTAAACGTGTCGATCAACGTTTATCGGAAATTAACGGTTGGCCATTTTTAATTTATTCATTGAATTAGTAATTTAAAAAAATATATATAAATAAATAGAATGACACATTTATAGAAAACACACCCAAACGAACATATAATAATACCGAATGGTTCGAGTCGTTAAAAAATTGCGTAAACCAGCTAGTGAAAATGTTAACACCGTAGAGTTGAACTAATTTTAGACAGTCCATGGTAAAACACCGCGGGAGGCCAATAAAAGTTATATTATATATATAAATGAATGAATTTCCAAATGTTTTAAATATCACAACTCGAGAACGGTTCAACCGACTTTGCTGATTTTTTTGTTGAGTTCATAATTGTAATGTATGTATATATTTAAATTTATTTGAAAAAACATTAGGGGGAGGGTGACTTTTTTGAATTTCGATTTTTGTAAAATTTCGTAACAGCCGATTTAACAGATATTAAAATGACAAGTTCGAAATAAAAGGCTGTTTTTAAGTACGATCGATAGGTTTCGCGCTACAAATTTTTAAAAATTACCGACTTGTCGCCTTTGGCAGGACATAGCGCACGACGTAAATATTTGTAAACGATTCCGCCTCTTGAAATAGCAATTTCTATATAGGATCTATCGTATGAAGCGAAAAAACCGCGACCAAAAATTTCGAACGGAACCAAAAATTTCAATGGCTTAGATGAAAAGTTTTGTATTGTTTACTAATATAGAAATTTACTGATTTTAACTATTTTTGAAAAGTAACTATATTTCACGCCAGTTCGAATTAATGACAAAATTACTAAAAAAATTGGAAATAATAAAATTAAGCGGAAAAAAAAACTTATTTTTTAATAAATCAAATGCAATCGTAATTTTCGAAAAAGAATTAGTTTCCGTTTTGAGTATATAATGTAAATATAAAATAATTCGAATCGTGCCGAGAACGATTATACACGTTATCCAGTGCTTAATATCATTCTAACAGAGACTTTTTCTACGTTGCTATGAATTGCGGTTTCTACGATCGTAAGACGCGTGTGTGTTTTATTTTATTGAAAATTATTAAAACGTTAATTTCGAATAGGTAAAAATATTTACCGATGAGGCGGAAATTCGTAAACGACGGTTTTAAAATAAATAACGCCTTTCGAAATTTCGCTTATAATTATGTTTACAAACGTGAAATAGAGCGAAATTTCGCCACTGTAGCGGTAGTGTAGCGGCGGTCAACTTCCGACTTTATCAGTTCAGGTTATAGTGCTACATTCGGTTAGGCTTGTTTCGGCTAGTTCGAAGTAGAATTAAAGGTAAAAAAACGAGAATGGCACATTACTCGGATGACGGGTAAATCGAAATTTACAGTAAGATTTAGTTTTTTAAAATTTCGATTTTCTCGAAAAATTCATCGCTAATTTTGGACAAGGTCGTATCAACTGCTAGTCTCCTCTAATGTGCTCCGGTGAAGTTTGATTAAATTGTA
Organism: Coronaproctus castanopsis; assembly: GCA_032883995.1. Lineage (NCBI taxonomy): Eukaryota > Metazoa > Arthropoda > Insecta > Hemiptera > Monophlebidae > Coronaproctus > Coronaproctus castanopsis. Next base: position 86,974,275 of record CM065054.1, on the reverse strand, counting down.
TTCGATTTGTTTATTATCGATTATTTTTTATAGGTTTTTAATCGAACAATTTTTTTTTTACGATTACTTACAGATGCGATATATGTTTCTCGTCAAAGGGCCAAAACTAATGCATATTACGAAACTAAAATAAAAGAAGCAAAGGGTTATTCCGTATTGCTTACGCCGCAATATTTACGATTGAAAAAGTACGAAGCTATCGCTAAATCCGAAAAAACCTACGTCGCGTCGAATGCATTATCGATATTTAATTTCGATAATGGTACCGTTATATCGTGATATCGATTTTAATACACATCGAATTTACTGCAGCATACGTGACGTCATACTACTTGGCGGATTATTTAATTTATACATATTTCAGTTATTATTATTTGAGACTACTCCATATATACATATTATTAACATTATCATTTTAATATATATATATATGTGTGTGCGTGTGCTGTTTTACATTTCTATTCTCGTCTATTTCATATATTTTCTATGTCCTTAGTTCCTTCACTATCGCATCTTCGGAGACCTAAATTATTCATTTAGGACTTTTCTGGATTATATATATGGGTTGACCCGAAGAAGACGGACAATTTTGTTTTTTGAATAACCTAGTCGGTAACACTGCTACAGCGTAAACTGCATGTTCCACGTTTAGCGTACATACGAGAGATTCGTTTTTCTTCAGTTTCGGTTATCACGATATTCTATAACGAGAAAGAACGCGCGTTATTTTCGACACGAATCGATCGCGACAGTAGAATGCAAAGAGTTTCGAAAAGAATTCAAACTAAGTATACCTTAAAAGTCGCGTTTACGGAACACGTCCGCGAAATCTGGAACACCTGAAAACTCGTATTTCTGAAAAATTTCAACAATTCTGCGACCTGTGCTCGAAAATTTTTGTAAAAAGACAGAATGAATGTATTGTTGCAAATGGTCGTTATCTGAACGATATTGTAATTGTAAGTTAATCTCTCGTTTTCATATTTTTAAATAAAATTTCATTCAAAAATTTTGGTCGAGTAGTTTTAAACAACGTCTTCTCTGGGTCACCCCTATATATATATATATATATATATATATATATATATATATATATATATATATATATATATATAGCGTGTGTCTGTTGTACTCGCATGTTTTCATTTATCTATGTATGTTTATATTTTATACTTCTATCTTTCAGTTTATTTTACTCATATTCTACAACTCATTTTTCATATTCGGCTATACAAATATCGTAATTTTGATCGCTCTATCCGTAATTTCTCTTATATATCAGCTTCTGTGTAAATTATATTTTATATAGGTGTTTGGCGACAATGTAATACTTATGTTGTGATCTGAATGAAAAAATATTTAAATAAAAAAATAACGTCATCCGTTTATAAATAAAATAAATAAACGGGAGGAAAACCGAAAGGAAATTGTTTAGTATAAAAAGAATATTACAAAATGGAGAACACGAAGAAAAACAAAATTAAATGCTATAATTGACGAACAATCAGTCGTTTATTTTTTATTATATTTCGTGTAGATTGCATCACAAATCTGATGTTGTATAGTGAAATCTACATAAATTGTAAGTAAAACAAAATCGTTCGTTTTTGATTTGTGTGCTATATGGTTTTATACTAACGTCTTTTTTGTTGTTGGCCCCAATCGTGGCCATAATTGGCATTTCTCAAAACGTATATGTTTCAATAAAAGTAATACCGATCTACTATCGCGTTATATTCGCTTATTTATATTTTTCTACGCTGAATTTTTTTGTTATAGCCCCACTTATCTTCCAGATACTTGGAAACATATCAATTACATGCTACCTCACTACTCGTGGGCTAGATAATGATGGACGCATGCTTGACATTGTTAGACGCGTGACATTTATCTTAGCGGACGACGTGTATATGGGACCATAATTTGTAGGAAGAGCATCTTGGCACCATCTTCTTTTTAATCTTCTTATAGAATTGGCCGGCAACGTGTATCTGGACATCAGAAGCATATTAAGTTTGTCGATGAATCTTCGATATCGTTGAACGTGCACTTCTTTAACAAATGGAATAACAACATCCTTGTGAAGAGTGTGATTCGAAACATATCGAGGAACCGCGATTATCGTACGAAGAATTTTTGATTGTTTTCTTTGTATTAGTGCTAGATTGCTTTAGTATTGCCGTATAGTTCTATCCCGTATTTACAAATTGGAGCTATAGTAACAAAATTTCTTTCGGGTTTTCCCTGTACGGTCAGAACGCATTTTTCAAAGGTTGACCGATAGTTGTAGAGTGAAAATAGTTTTAAACACACACACACACACAATTTATAATATTGTACGAACACGTTTGCCTGTGTATAATGCGTTTTATTGCATTTATGTAACATATTATATATATATATATATATATATATATATATATATATATTTATTTATTTATTCGTTCTTTAAATTTATTCTGTTATGTAAAAAAATATATATCGGATATACTTCATTTTTTGATACCTAGTTCGTTTGTTTAAAAAAAAAATATATATATATATATATATATATCATTATGTTAAATTTATATTGTTCTTGAAATGATAATTGAGACGAAAAACCATTTTACCGCTAAGTTTGTACTGGAGAAGATAAACCGAAGTGCAGCATAAAATTTTTTTTAAAAAATTTCGGACGAGGATATCGGTACGAAATCGCTAAATAAAGTTGATAACTGGTTCAAAATATGGGAAATAAGTGTTAACGAGAACAAATTGCAATTTACTAATAGGAAAGTTGTAGTATCACTCGTTAAAATCGACGATGTAGTAATGCTAATTCGGTCTAGTAGCAGATAACTGTACATTCGGTTGACATGACGTCATCGTATAGTTTTAAAAAAATAATGGAATTAATATCCGAATTCCACGAATAAACTGGTTTATAAGCAACAAAACAGTACTCCGACATTCAACAATGAGCGGCTGATATATATATATATATATATATATATATGTATATATATATATATATATATATATATATATATATATATATATATATATATATATGAAACTGTAGTATCTGTGATTTGTTGCGAATATTTTCATTTTAATCGCTGCATTGGGCTATTTTTATCACATATAAACAGAAAATCTGTTGTTTTTTTTATCTTTGTTTCTATTTAACTCAAAAACTATTAAAGCGATAATTATGAAATTCGCACAGCTTATAGCCTATATTATCAGATTCGTTCTAAACTTTGCTTCACATCGATATCGCAAATAGGACAGAAATTAAAGTTTTAAAAAGTAGGAGACAGTAGTATCTCGTGTCAAATCGTTTAAAGTTAGGTCACCTAAAATCGAGAAACAACGTCTATTAGACCGACTGTAAAAATTTCGCATCATTCACCGTTCTGGATTTTTTGCTTTCGCCTAGTAAATGACGCAGCGATATTGTATTTAAAAAAAAAAAAATTATAATAATTACACAGGCGAAGCCGTTGGTAACTTTTAGTTATATGTAATATATTTATTGTTTATAAACAGTGATACAAAAGTCTAGTCGCAGTAATACACTTAAAGTTATTTATCTATAATGCAAATGTTAACGGTTAAATAACATTATCCGAATTTTATACCAATTATTAATTACATTTGAATTATTTACTACCGAAAATTTACTTATTTTGCGTATATTAGCGGTATACGAACATTCTCAAAAAAAAAAAAAAAATTCAACCGTATCACTGTCAAAACTACAATACGGACAAGAGTCAGAAATGTCTTACGTAAAACGCTTAAAATACTTTCAGAAATTACCATGTCCAAACAGCATCTGACTGGAAAAGAAATTTATCTCGAAGGTGATTTTTAATCGTAAATCTATTTTTAATTCAGCGAAAAAACTCGATACGCCGTGCAAACTATTAATATTCCACTATGTTCCTAATGTTTATTATATTAATTTTCTTAATACGGGCATTTTTAAAATTAAATAATTTATAATTTAACTCGTACTCGAAATAAGTATGAAAAGAATCTTTTAGTTTTAATTGTAATTAATTTATTGAACATATTGAACTCGTAGATGATCAAAACCGGCTCGAAAATACTCAATGTTAGGGGCTGAATTTTGAGGAGCATAAATAATTTCTTATTATCCTTATTTAGAAGATATTTAACACGTTGATTTTAACTTATTATTTAGGATTATACGCAGATATTTTACAATAGGAACGGGCTGATTATAAATTAATAGTCCGTTAATGGCTCTACAGAAATTGAGAAATATTTCGCGTTATCATCGCAGCTGATTTTTTCCATTGAAAAGACCAATCTGAAAGTAATATGGAATTGTTTACAAATATTTTCGATGTTATAAATTTTTAGATTTATTACAATGTACAAGTGTCATCAGCGAAGCTAATGTGAGTTGCGCGCTCTAATTTTTATTCGCTATAATAATTGGTGTATATCTGAATATAAAATATTTCACCGTGTAAGGCGTAGGATTGAGCCCTACCGTACAAAAAATATTTCTTACTACAGTAAATTCATCGGGTATTTACTTTACTGTTATCTGAATAATTTATTACAGGGATATCGCCTACTGACTTAAGTATTTACAAGTCTGATACAGAGTTCAATATGTTTATCGATGATAACGTAAGCGATTATTACTCTCATTTCGGTTACGAGTTAAATTATAATTCGTTTAATAGTAAGAATTCATTTATTAGGAAAAATTAATGCGATAACATTAAAAATATGGCAGAATAGATTAATAGTTTGCGCGGTAAGACGGCTTTTAAGTTTTTTCGTATGATTTGGATGTAAATTTCCAGTTAAACGGCTGTCTAGATATGGTAATTTCGGAGAATATTCTAAGCGTTTTGTCTAAAGATATAATTTCTGACTTTTGTCCGTATTGTAGTTTTGTCAGTGATACGGTTGAATATTCGCTGATATAAACAAGTAAATTTTACTGAATAATTTAATCGTAATTAATAATTGATATAGGATTAAATTCAGATAACGTTTAGAGATTATGCGTCATAAATAAAATAGATTTTTTTTTGTTTTTAAAGTATATTGCTGCGACTAGACTTTTGTATCGCCGGTTTGTAAATAAGAAATAAATATAAATCGTTTATTCGACCTAGAACGTCTGTCTCGAAACGCTTAAAAATTACAACTGATACAAAATCACTATCATCTATGCAATTGCTTTCCTTCTCCGAATTAATTTACTACATCCAACTGTTACGTCATCAGCGCCGTAATATCGTCGACAGTTACATATATCGTTATATGCGTATCAAACTTCTTGGAGCGCATTTAAAATTTTTATTTCGTTAAAAGTTACCAGAAATTTTGACGCAAGATGATACATTTTATAGAGGGTGTTTATTATACGCTTTTTAGATGATTCCGGATAATTTTTCAACGTCTTTATAGAAATATTTTACAAAATTAAGACATTTCGCGTCAACCGGAAAAAGATACAATTCTCCTGATATTTAAATTTCAAACATTCCGACTGAAAGTAATAGATTAATGCTGTAGGAAATTACAACACGCGTTGCAAACATCGTAAGACGTAGTTTACTGTTATAATAAGTCTGCAGACCCGTGTACTTTGAATTCCCGGACATAGAGGCTATTCAATGAATGAAGAAGCAGATCGAACTGCGAAAGAAGCCGCCTTCGCGTCTCCGGCACAATTACTTCTAGCAACGTGTTCCGATATGCGTCGCTGCACGTTTCATATATATTCGAGGAACAGGCAACAGTCAGATTTTTCGGTTTACATCGACAAATTGATATCTAGCCTATTCAACACGTCGCACAAGACAGGATGAAGTAATGTTATTCCGTATCCGCACAATACTCGTTTGACTCGTTAAGATCCTATCCAAAACCGATCCTCCTAATTGCTCAACCTGTAATGTTCAAATCACTATATCTCATATCTAACTACTCTCTGCATTACACTTTCCTAACACGCTTAATGAAATACTTTTAACTCTAAAAATGAAAATACTCTTATAACTTTCATCGTTCGCGCTAAATTATCTTCACATCTATAATAATAACGCAATAATAAACTGCGTGCTTTTAGCCTTTCTAGCGGTACATTAAAAATGAAAAAAAAAAAATTAACGTCGATTTAAATTACATTTATGTAGTTATCTTTTTATACGTGCGCATAGATATATCACTCGAAAATATTTCCGATATCAAACGTTGATTTATTTTTTTTCGTCGTTTTCATTTTATTTTTCATGTCCAGTGGCATAATATTAAAAAAAAAAAAAAAAAAAGGTTTATTTGATTAATTTATACAGTAGTGAATTGTTATACAGTCGAATCCGCTTATAAGGGACTCCGCGGATAAGAGGGACATCCGTTTATTAGGGACAATCAGCAAAACCCCGAATCAAACGTATGAAATGAAGGTTGTTTTAGTTCGCTTTAGAGGGACAACGCCTCGGTTATAAGGGACAAATAGACTTTCAAGGCAATAAATAGTGAGATAAGCCAGCCGATATAAAATGACACTTCCGGTCGTAAAACGAAAATATTCACATAAACAAAAATTGAATAAAAATGTTTCAGTCATTTTTACAATTCGTTTTTGTTTAAGTGAACATTTTTGTTTTTTCTTCATTTTGTTTGAGATGTCCTTGCGTTGACATTCTCTCATTGACGCCATACTGTTTTTTGCTCTGTATACGTTTATTAATTATGCACTCTCCGATAGTTTATTATGTTGTTAGTTTAGTTCTGCAAAAACTGTAGTGCGTCTGAGGTTTTATTTATTTTTTTTTCTTACGAAAATTTTCTTTTCTTTTTTTAGTTCTGGTGAATTTTTTGTATGAATAAAATGACGGGTAAATGTTTATCATTAAAGGAAAAAATTTCTATTTCAGACAAAATCGAAATTCAACCTCCCAATATTATGCCTATTCGGGAGTTAGCAAAAATCATGGGCGTCTCCAAAAACACCGTCTCCCGTTTAAAAACAAATGAACAGAACTTACGTAAAAAATGGAATAGTACTGAAAAGGGCAGTCAGGTTCTTTTACCTTATGTATGCCTCCTGAATTTTTCACTTAATTTCCATATAAATATTAAGCATTAATAAGGTTATAAGTATGTTAATTGTTTACTAAATTGTATATATACTCGCTTCAATAAGAGATTTTAAAAAATTCGCGTAATAGCGACAACCGGTTATTAGGGACAAATGACTTCCGCCCGATGTGTCCCTTATAAGCGGATTCGACTGTAGTTAATATTAAGAAATGCTTATACACGTATCATACTATTAATAATGATGCGTCTTCTTTTATACGTATAGTATAAAAATATTTTTTTCGATTTGGCGTTTTACGGTTAAAAATTTAATTTCAATATACGAAACGATCACTTTTTGAAATAACATTATCGATAAAATATGAAAACCCTAAATTTATTTTAGCGAACATTTTTAATAGATCGTTCGATAAAATAAACGATATCAAGCATTAAGTCTTACAGATGAAAATTGTGAAACATATATTATATATATATATATATATATATATATGACTACGTAGATATACGATAAAAAGTAGAATAAAATTCTTTCACTTGGAAAAGAAAAATTAATAAATGTCGAAGAAAAAAAATTATATATATATATATGTATACTTGTATTTTCGTAATAATAACGTCAAGGGATACGCGATATAATTTGCTTCATTTATCACACACACACACTCAGTTTACAGTAATATGGATTAACGTACTGAACAATTGTATTGTCTAAATATATAATTATAGACGATAAAGTCGATACGACTGGGATAATCGAATGTTACTGTGAAAAATGCAAAATTACACCTAGAAAGTTCAACATAAAAACTATTTAATCCGGTACAAATATTATACAAGGATTATCGAATTAATAAATTTGAAAATTATAGCAATAACAAAATAAACACGCACACACATATATATATATATATATATACACACATATATTTGAAAAAACGAACTTACGAACAAATGGAGAAAGATAAAAAATAAATGAAAAGACATAGACGATGTTACATATGTAGGCCGAATAATTTCTTTTACAGATAGAACAGAAAAAGAAGTAAACACCGCAGAATATCGTTGGAATGAAAAAAATTCTGGTCGTTAAAAGAAATATTCGGACGAATATCAATCGCCCATTTTCATCAAGTGTAATTTTATTGTTTTTGGTAAGCAGACTATTGTCAAGGGGGAAATTAGCTGTCTGAAGTTGGTGGTTGGTCAACAAGTCTCTTATAATAGAATTTTAAAGTATCTTGGTGTACTAATTTATTATAAATTAACTTTTATTCAGCACATTGAACATGTACGCGATAAGTATAAAAAAAATTTATAACTTAATGAAAAAAATTGCAACCTAATGTTAGAGGTTTAAAATTTAAAGAGCGAGCTATCTTATCGAATGTAATAAGGTCCGTTTTTCGTCAATTCTTTGGAGAACTTCTTCATTCGAAACTTTTTCGGTCCAACATATTCTTTGTATCTTCCTCCAACACCACATTTTAGAAGCCCGAAATTTTTTAACATTCCTTTCGTTCAGTGTCCACGTGTCAGCACAGTAAATCGCTATAAGTTTTAACAATACGTTTACGTAGTTTTAACGGTATTGACTTTTGGCATAATATGATTCGCTTTTCTATCTTCATTCTTTCATGCTTATTATTATACTCTTTATTCTTGTTTTCGTTTCTCTAGGATTTTCCTTTTTCAGCTACTCTGAGAATATTTAAAAAATTCGTCATCAGCATCGGCTGTTGCTTCGGCGAAAAAAAAACATAAACTATCGATATTATGTTAACCTGCATATTATCTCAACGCGTTTAACGGGAATATTTAATTTATAAAATTGAGAAACTACGAGTGTTCCGTAAACGGATAGAAGAGGCAAGCAAAATATACGTCACGACGGATAAGTTACCTTGTCTTGCTACGTTTTTCGGGTATTACACCTCCCTATAATGTATCGTCCCTTCACCATGTAGATAATCTACAATTATTCCCCCATATAGCGATGTTTTTAAATAAGTCAGCATCGTTGATTAAGATGTAGATAGTCCCCACAGTATCACGTTGGGTTGTAGAATGAATAGAATACAGGTGACGGGTGTAATGGATCGAAAGACGAATAAATTAAATTGATGAAATGTATTCAGGAACTGATAGAATATAGATCAATGTACGATTGGCGGTGGATAAATGCAATGAGGTATGCGATGGTTTTGATCGATTAATATAATAGATAAATGAACGATGACGGTCGAATAAAACAGGGTATAATAGGCGAGAATAGGAACACAAATTAATCTACACACTTCAGCTATAAACGGAAAAATGTTAAACGTTGTCTACAAAAAAATTTCGTAATTGTATTTTAATGTTTTGTTTTTTTATTTTTTAATATCTTACTGTTAATGTGGTAAACCACACAGGTGAAGTCGCGAGTATTTTGTATATGTTACGCACACACACACACATATATATATAGTTGTAGTAATTGACTAATTACATAAACTAATATTGACTGTGCTCTTTAAATTTATTAAGATATTAGGCTATACTACAACAACGACGTCATACGGTAATAACATAATCAATTATTACATTGGTAATGGTGTTATCCCATTTTGTAATAGTAAGGAAACAATTTTTCTAAATAAATTAAAAATGCTATGTCAATCTATTACGTAATAATAATGTGGATACCATTATTTACAATTATTAATTTTTCGGTTTATATCCGTACGTCTGGAATTTTTGTAATATATATATATATATATATATATATATATATATATATATATATCAACTAGGACTATTACGTAAACTAGTATTGAATTATGTTTTTTTTGTACGTTTTATGTATTTCTTTTGTTAAGGTATTATGGGATATTTAAATGCATTCAGATAGTAAAAATGGTATCACATAATTAAAACGAGTAAAGAAAATAACGTTTCATAAATATTAATAATAGTTACATTAATTACACAATAACATAAGGAACGACATAAATACATAAACAGAGAGAAAATATGGAGTAGGTATATCTATATATATATATCTATCTATATGTATATATATTAAACTTGATGTTGGTTCGGAGTAACATTATCAGCGATCGCTGAATGTTCAGGACTATGTTTCTGTTTTTTCTTCTTTTTCTCCTTCTTCCTCTTCTTACGTTCTTTATCGTCATCATTGTTGTGTCTTTTTTGTTTCTTATGTTTCTTTTCATGTGTATCAGCTGACAAACTGAGATCAATACTTTCTTGGAAAACGGAATCCATTATTTTATACTTACTCTTTTTACGTTTGTTTTTATGTCTCCTCTGTGCCCATGCATGATGATCCTCGAGATATTCGGGAGCTAGCTGAAAAATGAAAACTAGCCGATAATTTCACACACACACACACACACAAAAATAAACTAAAAACAAAAATCATTATTCTATGTAATCGTAGTAATTCGGAAAAATGTAAAACTGTTCGCATCTATCTAATTTCCACTTTTAATCCGTCGCACATAATTTAATTACGCACACACATACACACAAGCGCGTACACATACGGATACATATATTTGACACGAGTTGTACGGAATCAATAGACGTGAAAAAGTGCTAACAACGTGTCAAAAAATAAGAATTTAGACAATTATTTCAACCAGAATTTTAATGATTAACGACAACATATGTCTGATTTATCATTTATAGTGATATTCGATATAAATATATATATGTTTACGATAAACTTACCGAGTATCGAATATAAATTTATAAGAAAAAACCGGAATATTTAAAAGACTATAAGGATCAAAAATTCGTTGATAGCAATTTTTCTTTTAAAAATCTATACCTAGCCTTGATAGGCTATCAATAGATTGTAGGATAATTATGTAACATGATTAGTAGACCTTCCAGCGAAGAGTACCTAAAAGTAGTGTAGCTTAATTAATCAAGTAAGTCTAATAATTTGCGTCTTTGTAGACGTCGTACTTCAGTTGAGTTGTCTAGTAGGTTGATTTCAGTCCAATTTGGGTGGTTTGATAATCTGACTACGTGTTTACTGGTCTCGTTTTTTATTATTTCACATATGGCACCTTGAGGTCTTGATGTAACGTTTTATTGCTTACAAACCATGGAGCATCCGCCAGTGTTCTCAATGTTTGAAAACGTTAAGTCACTTCGACGTTTGTCTTGAAGCTACATCCCTACACAATTGGCAACCATACCGCCATACAGGAGCTAAAACCTGTTTGTGTAAAGCAAAAGCTTGTTGTTTAGAGAAAGCTTTGATTTCTGCCTATTAGCCAGTACAGCTGCCTGATTTTTATATTAAGCTCAGTTCTTTTAGCTTTAATATGCTGCCTCCACGTAAGCCTTTTGTCCAAATTATATGAAAAACTATTGCTGAAAAGGTTTAATGATATAATACAGGAAAATCATAACACACCAGACCAGGCTTTAGACGTTAAACATTCAACTATTCAACAGGTACATCGAGTAGTATATAAAATAGAAAAGTACTTTGAAGAAAGAAAAGTATGCGACTCGGTATTTTTGGATGTCAGCCAGAAGGTCTATGATGGTCTCCTACACAAAGTGAGAACTCACTATCCCTATCAGTACTACAAACTTATTACTTCCTTCTCAAATGAAAGGCACTTTCATGTTAAAAATGATGATGCAACATCTCGTATACATCCTATAACTGCGGGAATTCCGCAGGGGAGTGTACTGGGACCTTTTTTGTATCTCCTATATACCGCTGATCTGCCAGTACTGGAGAGAACATTGGTAGCCGCATTTGCTGACGATACAGCAGTACTCTCTGAAAGTCACCGTCCAAAGAAGGCAAACTTAAGGCTACAAAACGCAATAAACCAAATATGTACTTGGCGTGAAAAATGGAGAATGAAAATAAATGAAACAAAATCAAGTCATATAACATTTATCAACAGGTTTGTAACATCCAAACCAATTGTGATCAGTAATAAAATAGTGAAAGCAGAAGACCACTACCAAATGGGTATTTAATCATAAAATGACTACTGATGGAAAGGTACCAAAAGCAAGATTGGTGGCATATGGTTACCAAATAAATAAGTGATTCATACGCTCCAGTAACAAGTACAGTTACAGTACGAACATTGTTAACTGTGGCTAATCATTTTGGTCACCATATGAGATACATCGACGTAGAAACAGCGTTTTTGAATAGTGATTTGAAAGAAGAAATATATTTAAGACCTCCAAGTGGAATTGACATTGGAAGTAATATATTAAAATTGCGTAAAGCTCTGTATGGTTTGTGACAAGTATCTAAAAGTTGGTATAATAAGCGAAATAAATGTCTAATGAATCTGGAATTTACAAAACCAAAGTACGAAGCACGTTTATTATAAACATAAATACGAAAAATTGTTTATATTATATGTCGATGATTTATTGATTGTTGGAGAAAATAAAACATACGTTGATGAATTAATAATTAAAATAAATAACTGTTTGACTATTAAAGATTTTGGTTCAGTAAATAAATTTTTAGGAGTTAACATTAGATTAACGATGTACTTGTAATGGAATCGAAATAAGTTAACCGATAAATACGTGAAAGATTTCAATGTAGAAAACGCAAAAGAAAAAACCCGGCACCAATAGAGAAAGAGTTGAAATTTACAGATGATAATCGAAATACTGACGAAATAAAGCAAAACCAGTATCAGAAATTATTAGGTGTAGCAGCACATATAATGCAGAATAGTAGACCTGATATCAGCTATGCTATATAAATGTATTAAGAAGATTTCAACAGAACAGCAGAGAAGTATCAGTATCTTAAAATATTTAAAAGGGACTAAACAAATGAGGATCAATTATAAGCGAAATATCAATAGCGAGCCGATCGAAGTTTATGCCTTCTTAGGGAGAAAATGAAGAAACCCTGCGTACTGGAAAACAAAAAACAAAGTTTACGCTGTCAACTGCTGAATTCGAGTACATCGCTGTAAGCGAAAGTGCAAGAGACGCATTGTCGACATCTCTAATAGATGATGGAATACATGAAGACAATCAAGCTTGTATAAAAATTACTAATAACGCAACAAATTACAATAGAACTAAAAACATTTGGACATCGAATATAAATATATAAATGAATTAGTCGAAGAAAGGAAAATCAAACTGAAATATATTCCCACCGGAAAACAGAAGACGTATATATTATTAACTAAAGAATTAGAAACCACAAAATTTGTCAGAATGAGAGAAGAACTTGGGTCTATGCGAAGAATAATAATAATAATAATAATAATTTTCGGGAGTGTTGGGAAATTATTATTATTGATTAAATATTATTTTGAACTTAAAAGTTTAGTAAATATTGTACTATGAAAATAATGTATTTTTCAAATGTATTTACGGTTCATGTGCAACTTTTTATTTTGTATGTATAAATTGTCGTGAATATAAAAAAAAAAAAAAGTGCGTGGTATGTAGTGTATTTTATTACAGACATAATTATGTTGAATTGATAAAACAATTAATTAAATTGTACAAAGAAAACTGTAAATCCTAATAGATTATTTTTGGAGCGTGTTAAAATTTTGACTAATTTTCACTGACAGATTGTACAGTTTAATAAAAATAAAAAAGTACATCGTACATACGTGAATAAATTAATTTAATATTAAAGTTAAAAAAAAAAAATACACGATAAAATATATAGATATTAATAGTCATTACCGGTATAAGCTGGTTTCGCCGGCTACTCTATAATTTTTTATATAAATGAAATAAATAAAAGAAAGAAGAAAAAAGTAACTGGGAAATTTGAATAATTTTTATATATTAAACGATGATTGCCAAAAGTGGTGTCAAAGGCTTTCTCTATGTCTAATAACATTAATGCCGCATGCGATCAGTTACGGTTTCACTATTAGACTACTCCGATGTTAGGTTTTTTCAATAGTCTTATACGGAGCGAAATCATGAGACGGAAAATATGTTGAAAAAGCTGAATGAAATAAGATACGAATTACACTGTGGAGAATTCTTCGAGGCAAAATAATGGCACGAAGAAAAATATCTCGGCTGAACGATTTAAGAACAAGGTTTAAAGCAACATCGGCAGAACTGTTCAGAGCAGCAATGGACAAAACCATAATAACTAATTTGATCGCGGACATCCGTTAAAGGATACGCATTGGAAGAAGAATACGAAAAACAAAATACGTTATTATCGAGCTCGAAAATACTAAAACAATAAAACAATAAGACAATAAGAAACGATAAAATGTAAACACATATGAACAATAAGAAACGATAAAATGTAAACACATATGAACAATAAGAAACGATAAAATGTAAACACATATGAACAAGTACAATTCATCGGTTAATAAGGAAAACGCCATAAAATATTCTAAGAGAAATTATAGATATATATCGACGATTAAGATAAATAGAAAAGAAATTAATATGATAAGATGTGCTGACGATATTGCCATAGTAGCAGAAAGTGAAAAAGGACTAATACATATTTTAAATGTAGTAGATAACCTTCTGAATAAGTATAACATGAACATTAACAAAAACAAAACTCACGGAGTACTACAAAAGAAAATTTAACGCAACCATTAAATCAGAAAAAATAGATCAGACGGAAAGTTACGTGTATTTAGGTAGCAGAATTCAATGGAATGGAAAATGTTCAACAGAGGTGAGGAGTCGAATAGCACAAGCAAAAGCAGCATTTAACAAGAATAGAAAATTGTTAACATAAAACAAAAAAATAAGATTTAGCCGTAATAAAAAATTTCGTAAAAACATTTGTATGGTCGGTCAGTCTTTACGGCGCTGAAACTTGTACATTACGGAAAGTAGATATCGCAAAGCTGGAAGCTTTTAAAACCTGGTATAAAGTGGACGGATAAGATTACAAATGAAGAAGTTTTATAACCGGATTAAGGAAAAAAAAACATATTATGAAAACTATCAACGAAGAAATAGAGATGGATTATGTGTTACGGCATAATGCGTTACTGACAGAATTAATCGAAGGAAAATTGGACGGAATATAAGAGGAAGACCGAGAAGATTCATCGAACAAGTTACGGAGGATGTGGGAACAAAGAACTATCAAGAATTAAAATAAGCAGAAAAAGAGAGGAATAGAAGAAAAGACGGCGGATTTGATTTGCTCCATTAATCAACTAATCGATAGATTGAAAAAAAAAATCTACGGGTTTGCGAACGTTAACGGTAAAAAATACACAAAAACAATTTCGATGTCTGATGCGGTGAAATAATCCGTTATGATTCGTACAATACGAAAAATTATTAAAATTTAATCGATCATAATTACGAATTCGGTCATAAAAATAATTTTAAAAATTTACCGGCGTCGGATGTAAACGAAAGCCTAACATTTGTTGGCTAGATAACGGTAACAGCTCTTTTCCGCATATCGGTGGCTTGTTTATTAAAGAACCTAATGAACTGATTAACAAAAGAAATTACGATTAATAACCTAATTAATAGGTTATATACGTACATATACGGATTGTTGATATATTAGCTCGTTCGTTCATTTATTTACACACGCACACGTAATATATTATATATCACGTAATAATATTAGCCCATTATAGAATGATGGTAAAATAATTACAAACGACATGTACTAAAATTTAATAAAACAATTCAGACTTAAAAACAAATATACACATATGTCTGTATTATAAATAAAAATATTATTTGAATATTTTTCATATTCCGGCTTAACTCGTTCAGGAATACTTCAACGAAAAAGTCATTATATTGTAATTTACACTTTTATTACTTTTTTTTTTCTTTTAAATCACAGCACCTCGAGTTAAATACGTTTATTTGAGTACTAATATCCAGTATGTATGTATAATTTATTTTATACGCTTTGAAACTTGATATTTTTAACTGTACTTATATTCACAAACGGCTATTTATTACAAGATGTACATATTACATATATGTGTGGGTGAACTCCAAACACATTAAATATTTACATATATATATAAAATACTTCGTAGTTTTAATTTGACGCGTCAGTTAAATATTTTTAATTTTCTACAGTTATACAACACCGGTACATTTACCTGTTATTTTGTTTTCCTAGCGTATCGATATTTCCGGGTAAATGAGGCAGAAACGATGATAACGATTCCTTCATTCGTTTACTGCCACTAAATTTACTATATGTGTGCTCGAGTCCATAATGAGACATTAAATTTACAGCCCCCGTTAGTTCATTTTCACCTAGAACATTTTTACAATAGTCTACTATATCATTTTATTCGTAATCTTTCACTGTTCGACAAATTTTCAGTTACTTTACCCGCGGTTTCAATTTATAACCGAATTCAAATAACAATACTAATACAATACTTACAATTTCATTCTATAATTATATACCGACGTTATTAATTAAGTAGTACAATAAAAAGTTTCATAATATATAAATTTATTTACCGATAGATTTTTTTCACACATTATTATTTATTATCCTGTATTAGGATAACGTCATTACGACATCGTAAATGTTTTACTATACTTTCAGACAATGCATTTTTTCAAGCTAAAAATTTCTAAAACCTTAATTTTGAAAAATGTTTATTTTTGGTTTCGAGAAGATATTAGTGACATTTAAATGATCTAAAATCCAACCAACACTTGTATGCTTATTTAAATACCTTACATAGTACTAACCAGAAGGTTCTTTCATTAAATAAAACGGACCACTGTACACGATTGACGGATTTTTGCCTAGTGAAATAGTTGTTTTAAGCGTCCCTGTTGTGTCCTGACGCCTTGGAGATGATCTCGGAGAAAATGGTTCGATTTTCGTGCGAAACGATTCTCCCGCATCTGTTATCATTCTTGATATTAAAAGTGCTTGCGTATACTTAAAACGGAATTCAGAGCATTCTCTTTAGGTAATGTATTCTGCAAATTATCATCATATAAAAATCGCTGTTAAAAACAGTGCATCCAATCGTAATATAAACTTTAATTATAGATAAAACAATCACTTTTTATTTCTACTGAAAGAAATATTAAACCTAAATACAAAGAATTTAACTTGCCAATCACAAATGACAAACAAGCTGAATTCACCGCTAGCTTCGAAGCTAGAGCTTACTTTATTAATAAAATACGAAAGATAACAATGAAGGTTTTATCTCGTAACTCCGTATCGATATATTAATTATAGTATCGATAACTGTATTAAAACGAATTTCTTCATATTTTTTTGTAAACTGATTTAGGGCGCAAAACTAGAAAATTTCGTATTAACACAAATTTTCCACGCAAATAATACAAATATTTTGTGTATATTAGTAATAAAAATTTTACACCGGAAGAAACAAGGAACTCACCAACAAACAATTTATTACAATTTCAGTGTGTATAATGTGTCACTTGCACTATATAAATCTTATACAACAAAATGATAGTAACTGCTAAATTTATGTGCAACTATAATAATTAAAACGATTAGTACGTTTTTAATAACGTAATGTATGAAAAAATTACTTATTTCCTTATAATTATAACCTTGAATAAATTAAGCAGTTATTTTACTAACGTAAATACTGAAAAGCGTGTATAATTCGAAAAACTACATGTCGGATGATGATGTCTTATATTTTCGAAATTCCGTAATTCGTCTTGGATTTATTAATAAACATCTATGAAACTTAAGTTTTAGTTGGTAAATTATTACTATTTAGTAAATAAATTTATTCTTTTATCATTTATATTAGATTTTAGTTTTTTCGAAATACTAACATTTATAATCATTTCGCAACTTCAAAAATAGAGTTATTTTATTACAAAAATCATTAATCATCAAATTTTGTTTAAAAAACAATAACGGCACGTAGTTAAGTCTATAAATTAATTTAATTTTGACTTTTTTTTTTATGCTACATGAACAAAAACAAAAAATTACAAAATAATTTGTTATTTTCAACCAGTCAAAGTAAACTAAACCCAGGAGCCAATAAAATTGTTAACGGGTTTCGTTAAAAGTAATTCATGTAGTTTTTATTTCAGTACTGTTATATTTTAAAGTATTTTATATTTGAGGTTTATATTACAACAAACATTTGCGGGTAATTATATTTTCAGTTATTTTATACTTTTTCAAATTTTATAATAATTTTTATTTTTAAATATGCATATTAATTTTCACAGGTTAAAGATGTTTGTCGTAAGTAGTTTTATTAGATGTTTCCATTCTTCACATTGTTGGTATTCATCTAATACTAAATCACTTTTATCAACGTTACGGAAGAAAACAGGATATACATTTGCCAACTGCAAGAAAGCCTTAGATGTTAATAATAATGATTTAGTAGAGGTATTTTAAAATTACTTATAAACTAACTGTATATAGTATAAAATGTTACGTACATGCATAGATATAAATTACATTTACTTTTATATATATATATATAACTAAATTGTGTTTAATACAGAATCTACCGCGGGTGCGTTATATTCGATTTTTAGATTTCAAATGTTACCAAATTTTTGTATTGGGTAAATTGAGTTTATGTATATTTAGATATGTTATCTGATAACGGTATTCTCTTATATTAACTTTGAAAATATTAATTTTTGTGTAAACTTCACAATTAAATTAGTTAAAAGTTAACGCCGTTAAAATTTCATTATGCACAACCGATCATTAAAGTCAACCAATTTAAACTGAATAATGTATATTGTGCAACATGTATTCTGGTGGATGGCGGTTTGTTAGTATTGCAAATTTATATGTTCGAATTTAGAAAATGTTATGAAAATATGAACTGATTGATTTTTTCTATAAAATTTTAATCGAACTAAATTAACTCCTTTGTGGCACGCCTGATTTTATTTCATGAAGCGATGTAACCTCTGCTTCATATCGCACTTTGGAAGTATCTATGAAGATATTATTTTATGAGATTGTTACGGTGATATAGGAGTTGCTTAAGTTTCTATAATCCTGTATGCCATACTTTATCGAACGCCTGTCTGATGTACCTAGTTATTACTTGCGTTATCTTTTCATCGTCTTGAATGTTGCGTAATATATATATATATTTTAATTACCGCCTTAATTAGTTTTCAGTCTTTTTCTCTGGATCTGACCATCATCTTCCTTTTTCTTCAATCATCAGCATCAGCAGCTGAACTAAAACTAAATTTATATTCGCGATCAACTAACTTTAGCTTTTTTTCACTAATGCGTGCACAATATTGCATTTGCGCTTAATCGTGTTCTCGTTATTTTTCAACTGATCTATATAGCACAATTCTAATAAGGTTTTATGCATTGTTTATTCGATTTTCGACATATTCACACGCACATATATTCTTATACAATATACAACATTCGTATGCCTTCGCAAACGTTTTATTATAAAATTAAAATTTTAATGATTAATTTTCTTTCCTTCTTTTCTTTTTTTGTTTTTTTTTTTTTAAATAAATTGTAGTTTATATAGGTGTAGAAAACGTGTTAGATTTTGTAAATGAACTATCGACGTAATTATAATTGTTATCATAAAGGAAACGTTTAAAAAATCGTAAAAAAAAAGTTAAACATGTATTAAGTGGACACACTGATGTATATTTGAATTATGACCGATCCGTATATACACTTAATTGTCAATACTATGTGTTTAGTAATCGCAAGATGGAGAATTCATAGTTACGGACTGAATTATATTAATTATATATATATATATTTAAATGTATTTCAAAATAATATTTCGCGAATATTTTTATTATTATTAGGCGGAACGATGGCTAAAAGAACGAGCGAAAGCTTTAGGTTGGGCTAAAGCTACGAAGTTATCGGATCGAAGAACTTTACAAGGATTGGTGTCTGTATTGATCGATTCCGATGATAAAAAGTCGGCTACAATGGTAGAAGTGAATTGTGAAACTGATTTTGTAGCTAAAAACAGTTTATTTCAGAATATAACGCATACGGTAGCCGAATCCTGTTTATCGGTTGCGAAAAATCAATCTACTTTTGACAACGGTATAGCTAAGGTATATGAAGTATTTTATATACGTTTTTAAACTTTCATGGTCGATATCCATACGCCCATGATTTTTTTTCCCGCTGTAAACCATGTTCGTATTTTTTTCACGTATAACGTTTCGAAGACACAGTTTTCATTATCAAATTAGCTCCTTTCACTGGGTAGAGGTAACTTATTCATGATATTTTAACTTAAATTAAATCGATTATCAAATAGTTTCGGAAACTAGGTGTAAAATAGCGCAGTATTTAAAAAGATATATATATATATATAATAAAGCATTATTATACGCAAATTATTACTTTAAATTTTCACCTTCTCGAGTAGTACCAAAATTTATTATAATTTTATATCAAAAATTTACAATGCGCCATTGAATCGGTTAATATGCTAATTGAACTGAGCCATCGAAATTATCAAGTATTATTGTAGAACAACTTTCTTTCAGTTATTCTATAAAAATAATTCGAATATTACCCGTAATAATGGTGATCTAATTCTTTACACGATGTTACTTCGTACGTTTAATACATCGTACGTCTTATGTTCTAAAATCGAACCAAACAAATGTTCGAGAAATATTCCGTTTTTTAATTATTTACTGTTTTTTTTTTTTTTTTTTTTTTTTTTTTTTTTTAATCGGCTACTTCATTTTTCATTGGTACACATTGTTTAATGAAATTAAGCAAAGTTTTCTATATGAAGTATGGTTGTAGTCCACTAATATTAAGTGATAAAAATTTTAAACAAAATTTTGAATTTATCCTTCATATGTTTTATAATCGTTTTGTGTTAATTTTAAAATTTTTTAAGCCTGCAGTTGAAAAAGATAATACGATAATGTAAACTGTATTTTTTCTTAAATTTTGCTCATTTTTGATCGCAATGATATCTATATTTATAATATTTCTTTGTATAATTTGAATCGTTTTATTTTTTTAAAACTTTATCGCTATATTGACACACGAGTATCATGGCATCTAATTAAATTTGTTTATTGAAATTATATATATATATATATATATATATATATATATATATATATATATATATGAACATTCATATATTATAATAAAAAAAGATTGTTCCATGTGTATTTTTACTTTTAGGTTACTTTGAAAACTGATGAACTGAAAAAATTATCAAGTTCAAGCGGAAAATTATTGGAAGATGAAGTAGCGTTGCTAATTTCTCAAGTAGGAGAAAATATACTTTTAAAAAGAGCAGTATGTCTCAAAGTACAGGATCAGTTCTCGTTATCTGGGATCACCCATCCAACTCATCCCCAATCGTCGAATTTTATAGGCAAATACGGTTGTTTGTTAATCTATAACGTCTCGTCTGATGATCCTGTTATAGAAAACATCGCGAAACAACTTAGTCAGCATGTTATCGGTACGTAACATTGAATATATATATATATATATTGGGTACGGCATTAATGCGTATCTTATTTTAAAAAAAAAAACAAAAAACGCGTATTATTCTGTAATATAGTTAGCGGCGAGATGGTATCGGTGGCGCTGTAAAGTGGGAGAAAGACAGATTTTTCATATACTTACATTATTTCTACAATTTCTTAGTCCTGAAGATAACATCATAGAAGTGATGACCTTTCTTTTCAATACCACAAAATCTCAAAACAAAATTTTCGTGAGCATAGTCAATTGCTACGTTGTGACGGCGAATTTCCATTTTCAACTGGTTTCGAAATTTATACGAAAACATTGTGATAATGTGACAGCTGCACGTTCTAATTTATGCGCGCGCAATTAAACGGTTCCAAAACGATCGCTTTTTGTTAAAACCAATTCGTGACAACTTCCTTCGTCTTTTCAGTTCGAGCCGTACAAATTCGTTCCAACATTTGTTGATAGCAGTGACACCAGAATTTTCATTCATACTGTTGTGAACGGTCGGTAGTAGACTTTTCTCGAATAACATGAGGGATTTTTATCTCGGTTCCCGGTAGCAGGAGGTTTCGTTTATTAACGTGTTTGTTTCGAGTAAAAACATCGCGTTCGTTATAAATATCGCGTCTAGCGGGATTTCTTTTCACTCGTGTTTCTGTGTCACGTAATCAGCGCCTAGGATCTGCCTGTACATCATATTTTACGGATGAAGTATTCAATCTTACGATAAAAATTTATTTTTTGCTTGCGTTTTCGCACGCATGGCCGAGGTTCTAACGATGTTAAGAAGATCGACGGGTGAACTCGTTTTTTACAGTGTCCAATTTTTATTTTTATTTTTATTTTTTTTTACCGATAAGCGTAGAGTATTTTTTTGTGTGTGTTAGTGAATATGAATGTTTTAGCCGGATACGCAAAACGCTTTCGCTTAATTATAGTCAGGCACGAATTGTTATTTCGAAAAAATTTCTCTACCGCGAACGCTCAATGACCAACCGTTCAGTCGTCCATGTTGATTGTGTACTGAAATAAAAAAATAAATAAATAAAAAGTAAATATTTCTTCCTGTTTCGAACGCAACCGAAGTCTTTTGCTTAACTCAATTAGATGGCTATAATTGTCTTAAATACGATATAAATAAATATTCTTCGAATAGCGAGTAAGAATACATCTCTAGTAATACGTAATCTTTGACTACGTTATATAATTCTATATCGGTTAGTTTGTTGGTCGTGTAAATATGGCGTTCGTGTTGTATTTTTTGTTATTAGTTTCGAAATGTTGGTACTGTAGCGTCGTTAGTATTAGTAACGAAAGACATGGTAGTAATGAATTGAACAGACCGGATTAAGTTTACGGAGTTCTAGTCAGCCTATTTTATAGTTAAATTATCAACAATTTGTTACGATAAATGTAGATGAATTTTACGGTATGCTATTTGAGTTATTGCAAAAAAATCATTACATATCGACGACTCTTTATTTACTAATTCGGTGCCGCGCTGCTAGTATCTGTAAATTCGGTGCCGCTATTCTTTCGGGATATGCTTTACACGTTGTCAGTTGTATTGCATATTACACGCATGTGTTCTCGTGTGCTATTCTAAGAAAAACAAAAAATACATGAGGTACATATGCACACATATACACATACATACATATATATATATATATATAAAATCACGTATGCACACATACCATATTAACTACGCTAAATAAATAATTGACATAGCCACGAATTAAATGCCAGACAAGCCTGCGAGACGACTGAAAAGAAATTATTGCCCTTCGAGCTGATTAAGATTAAATAGTGTCCGGCTTAGAAAGTAATTCATTAGGACAAATTACTTTAGAAAGAAGAAATTTTTTATTTAGGGATTGTGTTTATAACCTCTTGGTCGGTATACGCCCACAAAAAAAAAAAAAAAAAAAAAAAAAAAAAATTAGATGATGCTTGTTTGCTGTTTTTTGTAATATCGCACATCTATAAGTTATTTGCTTACAGTTTATTTTATTTTTCGTTTTTTCCTTTTAAATTTTTATACTACTAGACGATAATTGTGAAATAAAATTTACACTTGTATACCGATATTATTTATTTATTAATTTTCTTACAGTATAATATTTCAGTAGAAAAACGATCTATATCGTACGAGTAGCGACGCATAATTTTACTAACTGTTTCGAAGAAAAATGTAACTGCTAGTAGTTGTGATTTCTATTTGTGACACATGTGCAATAAATAGCGTAACGTAGCCTCGGTAATTTTTCAACAAAAACACAAAACTACAATCTACACATAGATTCGCATTACAGAATAATGCGTCACTTTTCTACCCAATTGTTGGAAAAGTTACAAAACGCCGTCAATAGCTATTTACATTATAAAGATGTAAGATTTTTTCGACGTTAAAGAACTATGTTAATGATACGTGGTAATCGCAAAAAAAATGAAAAATTTGCAACTATGTCACTATTCTATTACGGGTGCGATATATAGTTAATTATCCTACTTAACACTTTCAGTCACGATGTTCGCTGTGAAATTTTACTGCTGATAACATTTTTTATTTTCTCGTTAATGCCCAAAATGTCTCAATTTTAAATTTACGTAAATACACTGAAAATTTACTAACACAATTTACCTACGAAGCGGTGTGTACACCTTTTTGAAATTTATAATTTTGTGTCAAAATTTTATAACTGATGAAAGGGTTAAATAAAATTCCGCGCCGATTTTATAAATAAACGGAAATAAATATTATAAAAGATTAGTTTTTCATATTTCTTATTTATAGTTTATATCGTTTTCATTATCGCATTTTCATATCTTTTCCCTTTTTTTTCCATGTTCTACACTTTTATAATACATCTCTTTAATTCCCCGTTCTCGTATAATTCCTTGATTCGTAAAAACAAACCGAGTCAGGGAGGAAAAAACCCGACAAATTTTCAATCTCTTACACCTCGTTCGATAATTTTCCTACGCGAAATAACGCTGTTAATTTGGATTATTAAATTAATTACAAAATTAGTTCAAATCGCTAACGTTTATTTTCTTTGCGACAACATCACGCAGTTTTTCGGCATTTACGCCATTATCGAGTGATAAAATAAAAATAAAACACAAAAAAACATAAAATTTAAGATCACAAATTTACAAAATGAAAAATAGATACTTAAAACAATCTGACAAATTCCACAATCTATTTTAGTTTTAGCCGGTAAATTTACCGTCGTTTATTTCGAAAATTACAAATATCCATTTATGTTTTTTTCACCTCTTAGGTATGAAGCCGAAAAAAATCGGCGACCCGGAAATAGATCAGCCGAACGAAAATAAAGACGAAGAAGAATGTATGGTGCATCAAGAATTTTTAATGGAGCCGGAAACTCCGATATCCAGCGTCTTGCGCGAATACGCGATCGAAATTAAAGAATTTATTCGTTACGAATGCGGCGAAGGTACCGGGACCGATGCAACGGTCGTTGGCGATGAAGAAAAAATCGAATTAGAATCTACCGCCTAACATTTCGCGCGTATCTATATCGAATATATATATATATATATATGAATATAATTATTATACTGTATTAAATCGAGGAAAACAGGCTAGAGGCAAACTTTAATTAGACCGTAATTGTTAAATTCCTGTAAATATGTAAATTATATCGAACATAAGAAATTTCGACTAATCTAACAATATCGTCTTAAATGTACGATTTATACGTTGAAAAATTCCGAAAAGAAAATTATTCTACTCGTACTTCTGTTACGAATACAATTGTTCAAATTATGAAAGAAAATTCGATTCCGGCTGAGTCTTTTTTTATTTTACTAAAAAAAAAAAAAATGTTTTATATCCGGCTATACGGATTATTAAACAAATTTCTTATGGTTTTTTTTTTTTTTATTAATACTTTATTATTCGAATTAATGTTTTACAGTGTGTTACATTTACACGGGTGCAATTGCGACGTCAGTTTAAGCTTAATCAGTGTCTTACATTTACAATACTCTATAGTATATAATAATTAATAATATAGTAACCACTTGTACACTGACGTGCGTCCGTTTCAACCCCAGTCGTCGAAAGTGTGTACAGGAGTCTTATATGAGGTAATATACTATAATTTAGATGTACTAGATGCATAAATGTATTATCTATATACATATTATACATATGCACGACTTAAACATTATTGCGCGGAAATTTCGCACAAACGAAAAATACATATATATTTAATAATCATAAAAATCATTATTAGATACTTAAGAAATATACATTTAAAATAACTAAAATTAAAAACCGGTATTCTGTGCAAAGGCCACGCTCAACTTTGCCCATACGGTCCTCGGCAATTCTCTCGTATTGCTTAATATATAAAATTAGTTACACCGTCCGTCTCAAAAATTACCTACCTCTTCTTTTATTTAATTAATCCTATATTATTATCCGTCAATCTGACAACGTGTCCAGCCGAATCCGAATTTTTCCCTCTTACATTCACGAACGAAGTTTACCGCGCTTTAAAATTTTCCTACGATAAATGTATTTCTGATTCGAACACGTAGACCTCTCTCTATACGTTCCATTCTGACTACTCTGTATTTTCTTCTCTCCCATTTTAGCTGTGGACCACGTTCGAGAGCCGTATGTCAGCGTTAGAACCGCACAACAACTATTGAATACTTCACTTTTTTCGCTTTAATTCCGAATGAAGCTTTAAATATACGTTTTAGAGGCCGATACTTTTTCCGAGCTAATGATATTCTTCTACGTACTTCTATTTTAGTCATATTGCTCAAATCTAGCCTATATCCTGAAATAAACGGTTTTATCTACGTATTCAATTTTTTGATCGTCTACTTCAATTGTTCTTTATTCGTGTTCGTAATGATTTTTGTATTTTCTATATTTATATGTAAACTAGCTTCTTTCCTCGTTGCATCTAGCGTTCCGCAATTAGCTCAATTAAATTTTTCCCTACCAACACTACATCATCCGCAAAACGTACTAGATTATTTAGAAATACTCCATTCACATTAACGCCTATCTTGTTCCCAATTCAGTTTCCTAAATACATCTTCCAGAGAATATTCGCGCTTCTACGTTTGTGTACGTGTCTGCTATAATCTTCCGATAAATACACGCGCGCAAATATTTTACACGCATAATTTTATTCAGAACTGAAAAGTTTTATCGCTCTTTCGCAATCTGCTAGTAAAAGAAAACCCCCTTTGGGATTTCTTGCGTGGTACGTCAAAAGCAAATAATATTGTCTTATAAGCTAAAAAATATGTTTATTGTGTAATCTTATTGTGATAGGGCGTAGAAAGAGATTGGGTAGTGTAGAAATAAGGAGTAACTTCGATTATGTATCTATATAATATATCGGGGGATTCAGCTTTAGGTGTTGTCCAATCTTCTTGCCATCTTTTTTTTTTTTTTTTACAAAATTTCTAAGTAGCGTCTGTAGCTTTCAATGCAAAAGATATATTGAGTTCCGGTTTAATTTTGAAAATTTAGATTGAATTTCGAGATTACGGTGTTTGTTTCTTCTCTGAACTGCTCAGTAAGATATGGAAAGAAGTCTCATAATGGCGAACGTGACCTACTGAACATAAAAAAATCGAGGGGAAGTACATTGGCAATAACTACAGACGCGTTGTGTGAAATGTTATTAGAAATTAAAGTTTTTTCACTTTACCGCTATTTAATAGGGCGGTGCAACAATAAAACGGTGTCAATCGGCGATTTGTATAATACTATTTTGTAGTCATAATTGAAGTTCCGTGTATTTTTACAGGCTCGTATGTGACAATATTTAGTATATCCGTTTTCAATATTATGTTGTCAATATTTAAAAGTTAATTTATTATCTAGGACAATATCTAAACATTTAAAGTATTCGACTACTTTAAAGAGTTGAATTCTAACTTTAATGTTGTTCCACGTGTTTGCTTCGGTGGCACGTATACTAAAAAAAAATGCTTATATTAGTATAGATAATAAGTATACGTGTTAATTTATTTTTTTTTCTTCGCAGTATAAATTGTGTTTTATAGGATTTTATAAATTATAATCACGATCTACTCCCGATTATCCTCGTTTATTCCGTAAATTTTAATTGTTGTTTATTTTTTAATTTACTTGGTAATAAACGAAAACTAATGTTTACACATCGTGTGTTTGGTAAAGTTTACAAAAAATTCAGCGTGAAAGCTTCCATAACTATTATAAATATTTTTACAGGAGTGGCTTTAATCGTAGGAAACTATATAAAAGACGTTCTAATAGTTATTCTAACCAATTTATATTATATTTCATACATATATATACATATATATGAGCGTTGAAATATAAGAACAGTCGTTTGTTTACAATAAGCCTGCAAAATGTATACTTTTACCTACACGTATTTTAATCGTCCATTCAATCACGAAATTTTAATCTTTCGCGTATGTCGAAAATCTATGAAAGATAACCGAAGGTGTGTCAGTTGTACATCTATTTTCGTATTTTCGTATGTGAACACTTTGATCTTAGCCGACAGCCCGAGAACTTTCACCGCTCTACGATTCATTTCGAAGTAATTACGTATGATAGTGAAAAATGTCTTAAATATATTAAATCCGTCACGTCTGTTGATAAAATAGTTTTCAAAGATATACTATTAAATCGATTAAAACATTCTGTAGAACATGATAAAATTTTATCTATAGTAACTAAGAAACTCCCGTTAAACGCTGTCGTAGAACGAATATATTAAACTGTATGTTTAAATTCAGTTTTATTTTCCACACGCCTGGAAAACCAGTTATTACTCTTCCTAAACCGGGGAAGGATAGTTCTCAGATTTGCAACATTCGACCAATTAGTTTACTTAGCAACTTAAGTAAGGTAATAATTTCTTACTAAATGAAAAGACAAGTATCGAAAACACCAAAAAAAAAAAATCGCCAAAAAATACAGCCCAGATCGATTTAAAATTATTTTCGTGATTTCCATTCATTCGTTTTATAAAGGCAAAGTGTTATCGCTATCGAGTTCTACCCATCGACATAGCACGAAATTCTCGATATTTTGCCCGTAATTTTATACCTTCTATTAAGGTTTTAATGAAATCATTACGTCTTAATATGTGACCTAAGAGTTTTATTTTTCGTCTTTCGATGCGAGTTTTTAACTTTCTTCCTGTGATTCATCTAGGACGTTTTTTTGTCATTCGGCGCTCGATTCACATCTCTTTTTTTTTTTTTTTTTTTTTGGGGGGGGGGGTACCATAGGTCGCTTTGGCCATTTATAGGATGATTTTTTTGTTTTAAACTATTAAAGTTGGGTTATTATATTTCTATACTATTTTGGGCTATGAACTTATATATGATTTTGACTGGTTTTGTTTAGGTCACTTACTATTGATTCTACATGTAGAGGAAGTGTGTATTTGTATTTTAAACATCTCTCTTAATGCGCTGAGCCTAATTCATACGCAGCGATTTATCATTATGCCTATATATATATATATATATATATATATTAATTAATTAAATTATCCACTCGTTAACCGAGTATGGAGTACCATCAATTATTTATGAATCCTGAGGTGGCTAATCAAACCAATTTTTGTGGCGCACACCTTTCCGCATGCATCGCACGTAAAAGCGTCATTATTAATATTATCCACTCGAACCGTTCCAATCAATCCTTTACGTCGATTTCTTTTCCTTTCTTCCGCAGCTCGAGCATTTTGATCCGCTTTCTGCAAACCATCTCGTATTGTCTGTCTCCAGATGGTACGATCCATCGCTAGCTTTTCCCAACATCAATTTCGCATTCCTTTAATATCCGATGCAAATAGTCTTTATATCGCCAACGAGGACGTCCAATGCGCCGTTTACCAACCAGAAGCTGACCATAAAGGAATTTCTTCGGAAGTCTTTCCTCGTTCATTCTGATTACATGTCCAGTCCATCTCAAACTATTACTATAAAGCAGCATCCGAATAGACTTGCATTTTGCCCGCGTTAAAATTTCGCGATTCGTCACTCGGTCCTGCCAACGAACACGTAGCAATCTGCGCAGCGCTCTCTGATGGAACGCTTCCAGCGACCGTATGTTCTTCGTATATGGGGCCCATGTTTCTGAGCCATAAAGTAGTGTCGGTAAAACAATGGACTTGTACATTATCAGTTTTGTTGACAATAAGATATGTGTATTATTAAAGATCCTTCTATCAAGCTTATACATTGCAGCTGAAGCAGCTTGCATTCTACTACAAATCTCGGTGTCCAAGCCGAACTTGTTAAGCATACTACCAAGGTATTTAAAACTTTCCACCTGTTCTATTACACTATTGCCTAATTCCAACACGTGTACATTTTGCCGTTTGTTTGTGGGATGTACAAGTAATTTGTTTTTTCCCTTATTTATAGCTAGGCCAAAACTGTTGTATACTGCATAAAGTATTTTGATAGTAGTCTGCAGTTCCCGTATGGTGTATGCGACCACAGCACAATCATCTGCGTACTGGAAATCGAATACTCCTACTCTGGAGCATTTAGAAGCTGCTTGTAATCGATGTACATTAAATAATCCGCCATTAAACCTACTGATCATTACTATCTTTTCAGGTCCCAGCTTTTTAACTGCTATCATATGTATGAAAGCCATATACACTGAAAACAGCACAAGGGCCAGCACACACCCTTGCTTGACTCCTGTACTAACTTTAAATGATTCAGAATTGCCATCTCGTAGCATCACCATGCTTGTATTGTTGTCATATAGAAGGGAAAGCAATCGAATAAATTTTGGCGGACAGCCAATTTTCTCCATGCATTTCATCAATAGCTGCCTATGCACCGAGTCAAAGGCTTTACTAACATCAATAAATGCAATGAAAAGATCCCGATTTTGTTCTAAGCACTTTTCTTGTAGCTGCCTAAGCGAGAATATTGAGTCGATGGTACCACGACCACTGCGAAATCCATTCTGTGTCTCAGGAAAGGTTCGTTCCAATATTGGTAAAATACGATTAAGCATAATCCTGGCAAATAATTTCCCCACAGTTGAAAGCAATGAAATTCCCCTGTAGTGGTTACAATCGCTCCTGTCGCCCTTATTCTTAAAAATGGGCACTATGGCAGCTAATTGGAAATCAGTTGGCATAGATTCTTGTTCCCACATAATAGAAAATAATTTATGAAGCGCGTTTAGCAGGTTGCTGCTTTCCAACTTTAGAATGTCCGGTAACACTCCATGTGGGCCGGCAGCTTTCCCATTTTTTTATGTGCTTTAATGCATCTTTAACCTCTTTTAAGGATATATCGTCGTCTAAAGCAGCGAGTTGCTGAGAATTCTGCACTTCGTTCAGCACTGAGTGATTTACACAAGTATCATTATTTAATAAATTCTCAAAGTGACATTTCCATTTTCGCGCTATTCTATGATGATTACTTATGATATTTCCATATTCATCCCTTAACAAAGCATTTCTATACGGTGTAGGTCCATATATTGCTTTAGCTGCTGAAAAGAACTCCCTATAACGGCCGGAATCTGCATATGTTTGAATCTCTTGTGCCTTGTTTTGCCACCAATTGTTCTTCATCCAGCGTGTTTTCCTTTGAACTTCAGCCTTTATTTCAGAAAATTTTTGTTTCAGCCTTACGTTGCTTGTATAATTCTGCCATTGAGTGAAAGCTAGCCTTTTCCGCGCAATTAGGTCAGTAATTTCTTTATCATTTGCGACAAACCAGTCCTGATTTTTCTTTTTAGATGTCATTATCGCACGGGAACAAGTGAGGTGTATTACTTCCTTCATTTTAGCCCAAACTTGACTGCTATTCGAGGCAGAATCAATCTCCAACGCACTGAAAGCTTGGTCAATGAGATTCGTTACCTTTTTGCGCTTATTATCGTTTCTTAAGGCATCAGCATTATATCGAGCAGATTTGGGTTTTAAGTATTTTTTATGAATTTTCTGCTTCGTCAGCGAAATCACTGATCTTACAAGCATGTGGTCTGTTGAACATTCTGCGCCTCGCATAACTCTAGTTATTCTTACCTCTCTTTTATATTCAGAACGCACGATTATGAAATCTATCATATGCCATTGCCTTGACCTTGGATGCATCCACGTGCCTTTATAGATGGGCTTAAGCTCAAATATCGTGTTTGTTATGACTAGACCAAGGCTTTCACAGAACTGGAGAAGACGGTTGCCGTTATCATTTACGCCTTTTAGACCGTGCTTACCAACAACATTTGGCCAAACATGCACATCATTCCCTACACGTGCATTGAAATCTCCAAGTATAAATACTCGTTCTTTATTTGGAACACTCTTAACGAGATTGTACAAGTCTGAGTAGAAAATCTACTTATCATTTTCTTCCGCATGCATTGTGGTCGCTTATGCACTAATAACATGTATTTTGGTCGTTATATTTAGTTGTAGACATAACTTCATTAATCTTGATCCATGATTTTCTGGTGAGGATATGACATGATCCGCATAACAACGCTTCAGCGCTATACCAACTCCATGCAAGCGCTTGCCACCAAGAGCATTGCCGTGCCAAAACAACACATAGTCGCCTGCAGGCTCATAAAGGTTTCCATCACCAAGTAATCTGGTTTCACTTATAGCTGCAATATCAATGTCGTATCTGCGTAACTCCTTCGCTAAATGAGCGGTTCTTCTTTCTGGTACATTGTCGCTAGGGATCCTGAAGAGGCCTGCCCAGTCGCATATCCGACTGCCGAATTCAACTTCCGCTCCATTCCAGTTGAAAGCGACCATATAGGACATGTGCCGCCTGCCGTGCAAGTTGCAGCTAGTAGCTTCCAGCCGACCAGGCCTGCTACCACCGCCACATACTTATCGCCGTAGGACTTCTTAAAAGGGGAGTGAGTTAGATAGGAAAAAGGAAAATGGGAGGAAAGAGAAAGGTGAGAGAAGAGAAGACGGTACAGATGCGCATGTTGGAACATAGAAGCTGTTGCGCTGTAGCTCCCATGCTGCCTATACAGCTGCAGCGTGCGATCCGGTGGCATGGTTAATCCAAGACAACCGGACACACTGCAGCTGGTGTATAACAGGCGAGGAAATACATGTAGTGGAAAGTATAGGTAGGATAAATAAGGAAAGGGGAGAAGGAGGAAGGAGTTTGCCGCTTTATTCGGGGTGACACCCTAGCCTTTGGATAAAAATCCTGACCACAAGGCAGCGGTTTGCTACTGAGGAGGTAGCAGTGTTTGGTTTTTACAGCGACCAAATCTCGCTGAGGGTGAGACAGTCGTAGGATGTTGTAGACTTTTAACAGGCAGTTCCTCAAGCTGCCCATCCACATCCTCTTGTCTCATTGCCCTGTCACTACTGGAATCGTCTGCCAGAGACTTGCTACCAGTAGCCGCTGTTGGTCCGCGACTGCTTATTTGACAATTGTCTTATTCGCAGCTAACCTACATATCTGTAGGCCATTCCATTATCCGCCACCTATGGACGCGCCCCGTTCCGGTTACAGCTCCGGCCCGTGAGGTACGAACAATCCGTTATACGTGGCGATTCTCGATCACTACATCGGTGTACGGTTAATAAAGTACTTTCGATGTTACGAAGTATGCGCCTTTCATTAAGTGTGATACTCCGTTTGCTATTGTTATCGTAGATGATTAACCCGTCGCTATTTCCGTCTTTGTATGGTCTGTTACAGTTCTTTGAGTCGGAAATATATCTTGATTCCTACGTAAAATTATTAACGTTATCCTCTGTCTCCCGCCTTTGGTTTCCCCCTACCGTCCCTAATTTTAGATTTCATTGCGTTGTTCCGTGTCTCAGTACGTGTCCGATCAACACCATCCGTCTTTTCCTTATACTTTGTTCGGTGACACACCGTTCTTGGATTAGAATGGACTCTACACCTCGGTTTATCACTTTGTCAGTCAACGAAACTTCAAGCAGTTTCCGCCAGTATCGGGTTGTTGTTCCTTTACGGATATATAGTTTATTACTACTTCATTTAAGTCATACTTATCCTTCTTCTACGCGTCATACTCGTAATAGAGCGTAGATCACTAATATGCCAATCAGATTTTACGTTGTCTCGCGCATCCGCCATTAATTGTAATGACGATATGTTGGTCCAATTTTTTATATTTTCCATCCAATCTGTCCTCCTTTCTAGACTTCTTTTTCCTTCTATCTTTCCTTGTACGGTAATTTGTCAACTACATTGTACCTCTTACGATACGGCCAAAGTATCACACACACACACACATTCCTCTTTATAATGATTTCCGTAGCTGTCAGTCTGTATCAGCTTTAAGACACGTTTGTTGGACATCTTTGCCGTCCGCTTCAGCATTCCTCGTTGGAACACGCACATTTCCGTAGCCTCCTATCGATTCGAATGTTTTTTATTTAGAGGCGTAGCTTCAATGCCGTTTAACAAAATTGACCGAATGTAATTGTATCTTAAGACTAAGTAATATCGAATTACGCAGTAATCGCTTCATATTATCGAAGGCTGCTCGCGCGTAACTACATTAACCTCCGTATCGGTATCGAGATTGTTAGTAACGAAGCAACCGAGATATTTATATCATTGTTTACTTTTTCAATCATTATTTACAATTATTGCAGCGCTATTCATTTCTTGTTTACCGATCAACAACCCCCGTTTAGTTTAGTTTTCCTTATATTTACATACATAAGTCATTACGTTGTAATTAGTTGTTTTACTATTCGTACGGACGTATTTAGCTGCGTATTATCGGAGATGACTTTTTAACGAATGCTAATGTTACAATTATAATTCCGATTGTTATTTCCTTTTGATACCGTAATTTGTAATATCTATATAGAGTAAAACTTCTTTTAACCGTCATTCTCCGCTATCCGTGAACCGTAGCAGCAATTACGGTTAATGACCTGAACTGTTAGACGAAATCACGAAGCTTTCCGATGACGGTATGACGCACTAACAACTGTCGAAGTGACAGATTGGTTAGAGTGTTGTAAACAAGATGAAGGTTTTGAAGCTTCGATATTTCATGTAACGTTCAGCAGTCCAATGATGGTGAAATTGTCGACAATGATTAAGAATCAAAATGCAAAACCAAAACTCAGCGAACAGCCATTCAGAAGCTGATGTTAACAAAGTGCATCGATTGATTTGAAAGACAAGAGGGGGCGTGAACTTTAGGCAGATCCCACTTCTAAAAAAAAAAATAATACGGAGCATTTCGAAGTACAAAGAAACAGAAAAAAAAAATTTTTCTTAAAAATGTAAACAATTTGAAATTTTTCTACGTAATTGTATTATATTGCACTATGTTATATACTGAATTTCTAAATAAAATTTTAATGCTCTGTTATCCGATTAAACATATTTTTTTGTTAAATTTCTTTCCTAAATGATTTAAAATCTGTTATAGTACTATATATATATATATATATATATATATATATATATATTACGACGATCGTCGTATGTTCACGTTATAATAAATCTAAATTTATTATATTGACGGTGGAAAACTAATATTTAATTTAATTAATATAATAAAACAAAATATATATATATATAATTATTTATTTAATTAAAGTAAAATATATTAAAATCATTATAATACAACCAAACCGGATTTGTAGTAGATAAACTAATATTATAAAATAGTTAAAATTAATTTTAGTTAGTCAATAAAAAAAAACAACAAAAAAACAGTAAACTAGTTTGACCAAATAATTTTAGCCAGTAAAAATAAATTACAGCCAGTAAATAATGAAGAAAAATGTATAAAAAGGGATGGTTGTTCATTTTCAAGAGAGTTCTAGTTTTTCAGTTACAAAGTTCAGTTGTTAGTTTCTTAATGAAGACGGTTAGAATAAAATGAGAATGGATGATTGAAAAATAATTACGAATCCGGTCAGGTTAGTCTTTAACTAAATTATTATTTTTTTTTTCATTAATAAATATATATATTAGTTTTTAAATATAAAATAAAATTTTTCTTTATAAATACTTTATTTATTTTTTTAATAAATAATAATATTAATAATAGTATATACGAGGTATCTTGTAATATATATATATATATTGTAATGGAATTTCGGTTATCCGCCCATTCAGTTATCCGTCCCGATGGTGACAGATAAAAGAAGTTCTAATATATATACATATATATATATATATATATATATATATATATATATATATATATATATATATATATATGTGTGTGTGTGTGTGTGTAATAATATATATTAACATGTTGGCTAAATTCTTTGTTTTAAATAGTATTTGGAGATCCATATTTATGACTTAAAAAAATATATTTACAAAAAATACTTCGGATCAACGTATTTATACTACTAAATACTCGTATGTTCAATATTATTAAAAAAAAAAAAACTAAACTAAAATAATTATATTAAAGTATTTTATCTATTCTTAACCGCATATTTTAAATTGCGTACAATATAGCGTGGTTGAAGATACCTTATAATAAGCAATTCGTGTATGTACACAATATATAAGCTCAAAATTATCTGAACATATACTGAGAATGCGTTATTGTAAATTTTTTTAATTATTAATTTAACCATTTAAATTCTTATTTAATTTAAGAATTTTCATCTACGCAATTAAATATTCATAAAATTCCGTAAAAATCGATAATAATCATATTTATTCGAAACAAGCTATTTACGTCGATTTAAAATTAAAGATGAATACCGAAACATTTTTATACGGATATTTACGATAAATATATACATAAGTCATTTTATCATTCTAACGACATACGGTGTATGTTCCCGCCAACACTTGCTAATTTATTATAATGTCGTCAAACCACAGATGGCGTTTAGTTTGATCAGAGGTGTAAAATCTCTTTACTGTCTCTGTCTGTGCTTCGACCACTGTATATATATATATATATATATATATATATACAGATATACAGATATACGTACGTATAATTCAGGTGCAATTCTAGTTATATATAAAACGAAACAAATAAAAAAAAATGATAGTGAAACAAACAAAAAATAAACGAATATATTCGTCGTATCGACTACTATTTATACACGTTAAACCGAAAACTACCATATGCTGCTGATTCTGTATATATTACATAAATACACACACACATATATATTATACGTATGTTATATGGAGTAGGATAAGGGGTTAGTATGAGAATCTATAATAATCATTAGTTGGTTTTTTAAAAGCATCCATACTGCGAGACGTTCTACGGCTTCCGTTCGCTATAAGTCTAATTTTTAATATTTTTTATTCATCATGTTCATCATACGTAATGTTTGATTAAAAATAATCGTTTTATAATTATTGCACAAAATAATTCGTTTATGCTGACATTTTGTTTTTTTTTACTTTATTGAGTTTCACATTTTGAATGATTTGCAATATAGTGAATTATGAATTCGGTAAGTTGAAATATTTTAAATTAATGTAGTATATTTAAAATTAACTTTTACACACGCATGCGCATATATATGTATATATAAACATATCTGAACTTCACCTTATAACTAGCCTGTTGAGAGGCTATCTAATAATTAGTATCTATTAATAAATCAGACGTGGAAAGTGCATTCAACGATGTTTTAACCTCACAAATTATAAAACTATAAAACCAGATACTTTTATTTTTTTTTTTTTTTTTAGTCGCGTAGAATTCACATCCGTATGTACAGATAATGCTCCCAGCTGATAGCTGTAATCAGCTTAAGTGTTTCCGAGTTGGCTTGTGGATAGTTTCTTTGACCGTATCTTCCTTTAAATCCTGATGTATATATATTCATTAGACACATACCGTGACATTCGGTAAATTAAGTGTCTTGTACCGGAAGCGCTGGGTTATCGATTTATTTGATTTCTTTGCACATCCGCAAAATTTGTACGCCATAACTCCTAGGTTGGCTTCGATAAAACTTTGTACACCAGTAATCGATTTTCTATAGACAATTCAAAATTGTATCCTACGAGCCAGTATAAGTTTTTTAATTTCAGGTCCTTTTCTTTTCTTCTTTTGTATAAGAATTACCCGCGTTAATTTTTTTTCATCTAAGTGTATCCCTAGATACTTTAATTCATTTTTTCTTTGTATCACGCTGTTTCCTATCGATACCTCTTTATCGTGATCTCTTCTATTAGAAAATGACACGTGTACGGACTTTCCCGGATTTATATTCAGTTCCCACTTTTAGGTCCACTGATACAGTCTGTCTAGGTTGTTGTGTAGAGCAGTGATGGCAACTTCGGAGCATTTGACTCTGATGCGATCAGTAAGATATCATCTGCAAACGTTGCTATGTATCATTTGTCGGCAGATCTGCTGTGTACAGTGTGTATAGCAGAGATACTAAAACGTTTCCTGGTGGAACACCCGCCATAAAAGGGTATGCCTCAGATCGATCGGTGTCATACTTGACTTGAAATTATCTATTACTTAGGTATTCTTTTCAAAATAGTATACTTATTAAAATTTACAGAAATATATGTTACGGAAACTTTACGGTGACAGTCCAATTAATGTTTAGGTGGAGAGCACTTAAACAAGAATATGTGCTAAGTAGATTTGAAAACGAAAACATTTTAGTCATCGCCACGTCACGTTAAGCATGGTGGGTTCCTTTTGTTTGTAAAATTTGCACGAAATCGTGACTTTATTAATCGAGTGCCTTTTTGGGAAATCGTCTTTAAGTTTCACTTCTTCCGCCCCGAGGCACGGAGTTTTTTTCTTAAAGTAAGTGTATATATATATATATATAAATTAACTTGCCGAGAATGTAAGCGCATTCTGAGGACACGGAAAAATACAACTTGTAAGTTACAGGAGTTCACTACACTTCTTCTTTATCTGCCATCAGCATTTCGAAGGTTGGCAATCCACAATCGAAAGTAATTCCTCGGAAAAGTTCTAATGATCTTGAGGTTGTCTATCCATATTGTCTTGTATGCGAATAATCTGATTGTATAATGCCACATCAGAAATTGATGCTTAATACGAATCTAGCCTAACGCATGCTGAGATCGAGCATATCCCTGATTACCTGAATTTAGTTATCGTCACGATACATTTATCATAAAATTTCATTATAGATGAGGAATATTTAGCGTGGAATGCGTGTACTGTATTTTACTCCATCGAGCAGCATTTAATGATATTCTGCAATACCGATTTTGCATTATGTGGAATTTTTCGTAAGTACTAAATTATTTATTGAAATTAGTCAACGAATATGCGTCTAATTCGCTAAATATCACGTACGAACAAACCAATTACACGATTTCCCGAATAATAATAATAATAATAATCAAATCAAATTTATTTGTTTATACGTATAACGATGTACAATAATTCGAATAATAATAAAAAAAAAAAACATTTATTTATTTGTATCCCCCACGCGAATATATGTTTACGTGTATCGATAAATTTAACGTGACGGATAGATGCCTGGCTAATCTAAATGCCTTTTTAATATATATATAATAATACTAATAATAATAATTAATAAATAATAATTAGTAATATTATTATTATTCGATAGTACGGGGGGGGAGTTCCGGCTGCACTAACGGGTCATGTACATCCGTGGACTTACTGGTGGACCTAGATCTGATTAAATAGCAACTGAGATAGCGGATTAGGTTTGATAGAAGATAGTTTTGCTGATTAGACTTCCACACGCGATTCCGGATTTAGTTATGAGAGATTTCAGGAAAACTTTTATATCGCTAGAGAGAGAGAGAGAGGCGAGCGGGAATGTGTGAAAACAAGAACGCCTTCCTGGCAGCTCGGTCAATAACCTCACTTCGAGGGAGACCTATGTGGCTGGGAATCTAAATGAAAACTATGGAAAGTTGAGATCTAGTAAGCACGTCATTGAGAAGCAGTATGCGTTATAAAAGAGCACTGTCAAAGGAGCGGAGAGACTTTAATACATTAGGCGAATCAGAAAGGATAAGGACTTTAGAAGAAGATTGAGCCGCTTATAATAATTTAGTAATAATTTAATAATAATAATTCTGTTGAGAAAAAAAAACTTAATCTACCTGATTTTTTTTTATTTTTATTTTTACATTATACCGGTACCAATTACCATAAACAACGGCGATCACAATAAAATACGTATTAATTTAATGTCTCCAACAAGACATTAGATTGCGATAAGAAGATAATGAGTAGGTGTGGATAGAAAATTGAAATTAAAATATTACGATACGAACAATAAGATAGATAATATAAGTAATGATTTAAGAGTGTGATTTAAAAGTATAAAGTTATGTATGATTGATAAACAATATATCGTGCGAGATAGTTCCCGGTTACTGCGTCTCGACACCATTTTCGTCTGAGTCTTTTAGCTGGATTGCCTGGAAGTCCTGATGAGTGCATTCTGGCGATATTGGGATTACTGCTATGTTTGAAGTTGTTAAACAGTTTTTCGTACTGGCCAATGTAAATATCCCGAACAAATGGAATGTACAAATCGTTGTGCAGAGTTAAGTTGGAGACATAGAATGGCGCGGACGTGATTACGCGAAGTATCTTCGACTGCTGTTGCTGTATTCTGTTCAGATTACTTGCGCTGGTCGATCCGTATAATTCGATGCCATAACGCCAAATTGGTGCAATCATTGTTAGATAAATACGCCTTTTAGTTTTTAGATACAAGGTTGACCTTCGTCCCAGCAGCGGATGTAACAGCTTGGCACGGGCAACGACGGCTTTACGAGTTTGCGCCACGTGAAAGCGTCATGTAAGCCTTCGATCCAGGTACATTCCGAGATAACGTACGAAATCAACTTGTGGGATTACGTTATTATTAATTATTATAGGTGTATACTTAACGGATCTATTTGTAAACATAATATGTTGACTTTTGTGTGAATTAAACTGTATTCGCCAACGCTGGGCCCACTGAACTATACGATTTAGGTGGTTCGGGACAGCAGAATTCGCATGTCTGACGTCTGAATTCGATGCGAGGATGGCTATGTCATCAGCGAATGTGGCTAGTATTGTTTGATTACAAGTAGGCAGATCTGCTGTGTATATCGTATATAAAAGGGGTCCAAGTACACTACCTTGCGGAACCGATGCTAAAACTTCATGTTCCTTCGAATAAGAGTTGTTGATCCTGACTATGAATGTTCTGTCATATTCAATTAAAATCTGTTACCGAACATTAGGTGAACATCTCTAGTCAAAATTTTACTGCGCGCTTCGTATTTGAAACGTAGAATTTAAACGAAAATAAAAAGTAATTACGATTGTATATATATATATATATATATATATATATATATATATATATATATATATATATATATGTATGTAGGACAAGGCGAATTAATCGATGCGTAACGTGAAAGCGAACCGGATGTTATAGTACAATCGGGGCCAAATTAAAATTCGAATTGGATCCGAATAAAGCTTAGGCAATCTACGTAAGGGGATATAGCTTTCCGGAACGACATTATCAACTGACTGAGCAAATGTAGTCGGTGATGCGTAAATACCTTTTCCTAGGCCGATGTAAATAAATAATAATTTCACCGATCCCGCAGTTTATCGTCGAAACGTCTAGTTGATCTAAATAACATCTATTTCACTGGCTGTAATTCTCTACTCGATTTGACCGTTAGTAATTGCGTCCATCGTTTGTCTAATTAAAACAAAAAAGAATTTTAAATAATAATAATAATAATAATAATCGTTGTCACGAAAATTAATAATAAAGTTTTCTTTTATCGCGTTCTTTATTACGGAATATAAGTTTTTAATGTTTTTTTCCCCTTTAGCTAAATTGCACCTAGCTGATGGTAGCTCTATTTAGCAATTTAAATATTTTACGCAGATGGCGTGATTAGCAGCCTACCCATCAGTAAGTGCTAAAAACAGCCATTAAAATTGATCTCTTACACTAGATCCATCGGCTTGATATCTTCTAGCGAATTATCCAGCAACCCGATCGCCATGTTGTTCGGGTACACTTCTAGTCTATGAGTAATAATTTTTTACGTTGCTGAATATTACTTCCGGAACAAACTTCATTCCAACGTCTTTGTGGAGCGTTAAGTTGGTGATGTACACTGACAACGATCCGGAGGATTTTATTCCGGAACCGCTAAATAATCGATATGTTGCTGTTTTTAGAACAGCCCCATAATGGCCAGTCATAACGCCAAACTGGTTTCAAAATTTGATTTCCAAAATCAATAATTTATTTTCAGCGGACACTTCCGATTTCTTGTTTAATAACCGGTACATCTGAGTTTTTAAATAACCCCGACATTTTTCGATGGTAACAGACTCTATATATATATATATATTGTATACATATATATATATAAGATGACCCAAAGAAGGCGGAGTTTTTTTTTTTGTTTTTTTTTTTTAATAACACAAAAACTACTCGAGCAAAATTGTATCCGAATGGAATTTTATTTAAAAATAGAAAAACGAGAGATTAGCTCACAATCGTTTGCGGTATATCGTTCGAATGATCGTTATTTGCAACGGTACATTCATTCGGGCCTTTTTAGAAAATTTCCAAAGACTTTTATCGAGCGTAGGTCGCTGGATTTTTGAAATTTCTTCAGAAATCCGAGTTTACACGTCTTCCAGAACTCCCGGACGTGTTTAACGTGACTGTTAAGGTATATAAAAAAAAATCGCGTAACTTTGATTTTCGAATGTCCGCACTGTCGAGATCGATTCACGTTGAACGCGTTTCAGTTTTATCAGGTACACCGTGATGATAACTGAAACAACTGGATGAATGCCTCGCGAGTACGCTAAATTGTGTTTCAGTACCGACTGCGCTGTTCGAAAAGCAAAATAGTCCGTCTTCTCTCGGTCATCCTATACTTTAACGGTATGCGAGATTAATTACGTTGTAAGAAATATGGACGGCGAAAATAGGCAATCCATCTGACGATAATAGCCTCGTATAAGCGTGCATATCGTGCTCGACTAACTGGTGTGTGTGTGTATGTGTGTGTTTATCGTGAATTATCTTAAGCTTTTCCGTGTTCTTAATATTTATATATTATCGTCTAATTTCATCATATCGATATTTAAAATAGCCTAATTTCACGGTACGTTTACAAAGCATCGAAGCCGTATTAATCGAACTATTATATATCGATATGTTCGTATCGTTTCGTCGCGTGTATTTTCCTGCTCGATCTAATATAGCTTCGTAGCTGAATTAATAAAATTAAATTAAATTCTGATCGCTATACGAATTTTTTATTAATAACTTTTCGACAATTATATTCATTATCGAGCGTATACGCAATAAACATTAGACGAAATATGTTTATCGTCTGTACGCTTGATAATTACGTAATTGTCGTCGAAAAGCTATTAATAAAGAATTGTTATTCAAAATTTAATTATCAACATTCGTAGCAGAATATTCGTTATATAAATTAATTATCGATCGTGTTAATTTTGACTTTTTTTTTGGAGGGGGGATAAGCCGATATATATATTAAATCGTGTGACCTTCTTCTTAATATGTTTGATAAATCTTCCATTCGGCCGCGCATAGCTAAGCGTTTCATCTCGTATATCGTTCGTATTTATATTACCGTAACTTGATTCTCGTTAATTAAACCCGATGTTGACTTCCGAAAACTAACGCTACTAACTTGTCCCATTCCAAATATATGCGAAACAGCAATCTAACTATATCAATTCTTTCACGACCATCTAACGTGCCCATTCCGCTGCTTTTTGTTATATTAGATTAAGATATATTTCATATTGTACTATCGATATGTGTAATTCTGTAACATGGACACACTGTATCTCGTTGATGGGATCACGGATTTTCCTATAATTAGATAGTTTTTAAGACATGCACGTGTTTCTTGTTATTTAGTACTAATAATACATTTTTATAATATTGACAACGTAACATGGCGCAGTCGGTAGGATTCGAACCTACGCTCCCACAGGGAAACTGATTTCCAATCAGTTGTCGATTATTTTAAATTGTAATTTATTAAATTAGTTTAATTTAAAATGGAGATGGGTTTCGTAACGCCAAAAGAACTTGTTGCAGATAAAAATATAAGCCAAAATTGGCTTAAAGAATTCAATAAAAAAACTATTTAATTGCTACGGAAAAAGCAGAAAAGTCAGATTTAGTGAAAATTGCAATATTATTTTCCTGTATCGGTGATGAAGGTGAAAAGATATATAATTCGTTTAAACTTTCGGAAAAAGAATCTAAAAGTTTTGATACAATAATATCTAAATTTGATGATTACTGTATCGTAGTACTGGAAAGATTTAGATTCAACAAATGTGTGCAACAACCAGCTCAATCAATAGACACGTTTGTAATGGAGTTAAAGAATTTATCTAAGTATTGCGAATTCGGTGAACTAGAAATGGGCTTAATTCGCGATCGAGTCATTCTTGGTATTAATAATTTGAATATGCAGGAAAAATTATTGATAGAGCCTGATATTACTCTAGAAGAAGCCGTTAAACTGATCGGAGCAGTAGAAATGTCGAAAGAACATTTTAAAGAAATATCTTGAGAAGAAAGGTTGCCGCCGGATGAAATCCTTAATATTAAATCAAGATCATCGAAATTTAACGTTAGTCACCAGTTTCGGAATAAAATGCAACCAAATCAATATAATTGTAAA
Source organism: Coronaproctus castanopsis (assembly GCA_032883995.1). Classification (NCBI taxonomy): domain Eukaryota; kingdom Metazoa; phylum Arthropoda; class Insecta; order Hemiptera; family Monophlebidae; genus Coronaproctus; species Coronaproctus castanopsis. The sequence continues at coordinate 86,930,000 of CM065054.1, read as the reverse complement.
AAGTGTGGTTATAAACATGCAGCTAGTAACTGTCCTGCGTTTGGTAAAATCTGTAACGTGTGTGGAAAAATGGGTCACTTTGCCGTTGGTTGTTTCCAAAATAATAAAACTCAATACAAGAATCGTAATGAAGTCTTATATGTGGAATCGGTTCGTTCAACATCAAGTAATTTATGGTATAGAACTTTATCACTTAATAAAATGGTAAACATTAGATTTAAGTTAGATACAGGAGCAGATATATCAGTAATTAATAAAATGGTTTATAATAAATTAAATAACGTTAAATTATATACAGATAATAAAATTCTCTTTGACTACAATAATAATAAGATTGATACATTGGGATATTGTTTCGTAACTTGTAATACTATTAAAAATGAAGTACATAGAATTAAATTTTTCGTAACGACACAACCTAATCACAAATGTATTTTAGGCAGAGCTGATTGTGTTCGTTTTAACTTTATTAAATTGAAAATATTGATGTAATTGATGATAAAAGTAAAATTATTAAAGAATATTCTGATGTTTTTTCTAATAACTAAACCTTCAGATAAAATTAAATATCATATTGCGTTAAAGAGTAATGTTAATCCTGTGGCGGAACCGCCTCGTAGAATTCGGTTTTCATTATATGACAAATTAAAGAAAACGCTAGATATTTATGAATCTCAAAAGATAATAAGTAAAGTTAATACGCCAACAGAATGCTGTCACAATTTGGTTTTAATAGAAAAAAAAAGATGGCAATTTATGTTTAGATCCTCGTAATTTAAATAAATATGTTATAAGAGAATAACATTTAATACCTCTACCTGATGAAATTTTAAAAAATTTAAAAGATATTTCTTTTCAACATTAGATTGTTATAACGGGTTTTTTCAAATAGAATTAGACGAACAAAGCTCCCTAGCATGTACTTTTAATACTCCTTTTGGTCGTTATAAATTTAATAGATTACCTCAAGGTATTTCATGTGCACCGGAGGTGTATCAAAAACATAATTTAGAAATATTTGGAAATATAAAAGGCGTTTATATATATTTTGATGATATAGTAATTGGTGCTAAATCTAAAGAAGAACATGATAATATATTAAAGCAAGTATTAACTAAAGCTAGAAAACGTAAAATTTAACAGTAATAAATTTCAATATCAACGAAATAAAGTTCAATATCTAGGTTATTTTCCGGTAACTGTATTAAAATTAATAATGATTATATAAATGCAATTTATAACTTAAAATCACCTTGTAATACACATGAATTTGGGTATGATAAATTCTGTTTCTAAATTTATCCCTCAGCTAGCAGATTTAACAGAGCCTCTTAGAATTCTATTACGTAAAAATGTTGAATTTTTATGGAGCGATAGTCAAGAAAAGGCATTTGCTAAAATTAAAGATTTAATTGTTAAAGATCCTGTATTAAACATTTTTGATTCCACAAAAGACATTGTAGTACAGTGTGACGCCTCAAAAGATAACATTGGAGCTTGCCTTATGCAAGATAAACATCCAGTACAGTGTATATATCTCGTAGTTTAAGTGAAAACGAAAAGAATTGGACTCAAATAGGAAAGGAACTATTAGCAATTTGTTTTTCATTTGAAAAATTTGATAAAATATTATATGGCCGCCCTGTTAAAGTACAAACAGATCACAAACGTTTAAAATATATTTTAAATAAGCCACTACATAAAGTAACACCTAGATTACAAAAGATGGTAATGTTTTTATTCAAATATGATTTTACTATCGAATATATATCCCAGGAAAAGATTTAGTTATAGCCTGATACTTTAAGTAGAGATGTAAATAATACAGATAATACTGAAACACCTAATTTTTCTAATATTAAAGAAATTCACGGCATCGAATATGATAATTTACCTATGAGTGAAAATAAAGTAAAACAATTTCAGGATGCTATTAATAAAGATAATAGTTTGCAAACTATTATTAAATATATTAAAAAGGGCTGGCCTAATAAAAGTAAAATTCCAGATAACGTAAAAATTTATTATAAATTAAGAAATGATATCTATTATCATAATAATTTACTCTTTCTTAACGATAAGATTATAATTCCTTATGAATTACGTAATTATATATTGAATGCGTTGCATGAACCTCGTATAGGTATTGATAAAACTAGGAATCGAGCTCGTGAAGCTGTATATTGGCCGGGTATAAATGAGGACGTAGATTATATTAAACACTGTAAAATTTGTGAAAAATATCAAAGGCAGAATACTAGAGAAACATTACTTAATCACGATATTCCATTACGGGCCTTTTCAAAAATAGGTATTAATTTATGCGAAGTTTATAATAAAGTATATTTAATAATAATGGACTATTTTTCAAAATGGATTGAAATAATCCCAATAAAATCTGAAACAATCGAAGAAATAACATAAAAATTGTTTTTGCTACTTTTGGCATATTCGTAATGAAATTATATCAGATAATGTTCCGTTTAATAGTTATCGATATAAAATATTTGCTAAAGGTTATGATTTTATGTATACTTTCATAAGTCCCAAATAATATTCTCAGTCAAATGGGATGGTAGAGAAAGGAGTGCAGGCTGCTAAATTATTAATTAAAAAATCGTTTGAGGATAAATCCGATTTAAATTTTAAACTTCTAGAATATCGTAATACTCCTATTCGGAGTTTAAAATTATCACCAGCTCAGTTAATGTTTAATCGAAGATTACGTACTAAATTACCTATTCATAATAAATTACTAAATCCCGAAATATTTAAAGTAAAAAATGAAATTGAAGCACATCAGGCTAAGCAGCCGAAATATTATAACATAAATGCTATAAATTTAAATCCTTTAAAACCTGGAGATAATGTAACGTATTTCAATCATTCCATCAAAAAGTGGCAACCAGGATTAATCGTCAAGTTGGCTGATCAGCCTCGCTCGTATTTTGTTAAAAATGTATTTGGTAATAAGCGTAATCGTATACATTTAAGAAAATCATTTTTACATTATAATAAATCAACTACCGGTACGTTTGATATAGAACTTCCTGTCGAAGATGTACCTAGCGGTAATAATACTATTGATGTATTTAATAATAACACAAATATTGTAAATAGTAATAATAGTAAAAATCTCTACTAGAAGTGGAAGAATAGTTCGCCGTCCACAATATCTAAACGAATATATTTAAAAGGGGGAGACGTTATATTAGATTAAGATATATTTAATATACTGTACTATCGATATGTGTAATTCTGTAACACGGACACACTGTATCTCGTTGATGGGATCACGGATTTTCCTATAATTAGATAGTTTTTAAGACATGCACGTGTTTCTTGTTATTTAGTACTAATAACATATTTTTATAATATTAACAACGTAACGCTTCTTGCTGTCTACTTTCGAACGTCTCTCTTATTCGCCCCATATTTTACTCTATTGCCCGACAGTCCGTCCCTATCGATTTCTTAATTACATTATCCTATCTAGTTTCTCCTCTCTAATATTCAACTGTTTATACACGCAATATCCTAACCTTATTTACTACATCTAACGGCGAAATCATCAGTGCCACGTATTGATTACACGCGGCCTTATTAAAAAAAAAAATCAAATAAAACGAATACGGAAGTATGACAGTTTCTAGCGGTCGAGTAGACTTCGCTTGTACGTATTTTTCACTGATTAAATCTAGAGAATTCTGCAAATGATACATGTGACATTTCCGTATCATTCGGATGTATCTTAATGCTAAATCATCTGCCGTAGTAGCGCTTAATGCGTTGTAAATAAATCAACTGTATAGAGTGAGCGAAGAAACAGAGTTCCGAAACGTTAACCGTCAGAAACGTCGGGGCTTCCAATTGATCGTATAACGTCCATTCTACTTTCTGCGCTTCAAAATTATCGTTCGTTCAAATAGGCGGTAAAATTGCGTACATCCTTGACGGGTGGTTTATTGTGTAATCTTATGAAATAAATCCCTTCGCGTCAGATTTCGTAAACAAATCACGTAATATCTACGAAATATCGAATATAGATATATATATATATATATATATAAGTATTATCGTGTGAAAAAAAATTCAATATTGTTCACGTACTAATAGAACATGATTTAAGAAGTGGAAAAAATTTAGTACGGAGTATAGATTGAAATATGACGAACAAACGCACGATTATATATAATAATATTAATGACGATGAAATTAAACTTACGGAAAATATAAAGGAAGAGACAGCACATTTGAAGGAAACATTGAACTGTGGTTTACAGAAGGAATAAATTTCAACCTGGCTGATGTAGCCAATAAGCAAGCGGAATATGGGTCGTGATGGGAAGAGTATCATTCAACAATGACATTTTGAACTACCTCACCGGATCATTCAAGCCGGCGGTAGGTTGTAAGGTGTGCAATAAGTTTAATGTGCGAGATTCATCGACACGATCTAATAAATCAACCGTCAGCTAGTTAGGCTGACCCTCTAGCCTGTGCGATTTGCTGCCATCTCAAACTACTTCACGCACACTTGGTACTTTTAGATCTCGATGCAAATTATATCATTTTGTATATACACCGGTTATCGTCGGTATTTTTGATTGTCTGTACACAATTTTGATATTCGATATTCCCTAAAAGTGATATGGGCTTAATAACAACCCTGTATAGCAATAATTTCTATTTTGAAGGTAATTCGAAAATTTCGCCCAGGAGCCGGTACATATGTTGCGCAGTTTGAGTTTTATTTCTTTAACTTTGTTCCTGATGTATTCTATTTTAAAGATCAAGCGGCCATCGAGCCACATACCCCGGTATCGGACTTTATATCCATTAATATCAACAGGTGGGTACGTGTCCCGCCTATAACTCTCTATCGTCGTACCCAGATGTCCCAGTCGTTTAAACCGCGCTGTAATAACACCGCTACCGGAGATCGTTATCTCTCGGAAATAAAGCTGTATCATGGACAAATGCCGCCACCTGGACATTTATATTTAACGGTAACGGTGTATATGAGAAAAAGAATTGGCCCAAAAAATTTAAAAGTTAAATAATTACGTTATAAACTGATATTGATTAATTTCGTCTTACAAAATTGTGCTTAGCGCGCACAAGCCGTTCCGAGGATTAAATTTTACAAATTACACGTTATTTTTATAAATCTGGACTAATTCAGTTTTCAGAGTTATATATCGTTATTACAACTACGCGTTACAGAAAAAAGAAATAAAATAATTATCCTTTAGGCTGACCTTGCAAGTTAGCAGTTAAGACTTAAGTGTCATTATATGTACTGGCAAATCGAGAAAACCGCGTGTCATCACTATACCGGCTAATAGGACGGCGTTCAACGTTCAGCATTTACTGCAAACGCCTGATATACTTACAAATTATAAAGAGCCCATACGGACATATTAAGGGGCTGCGCTAAGAAGACCAATCAGCAGCTTGTCCAAACCCGGCAAAACGTGTAATCCTACGAATAATCGTAGATGCCTATTCTCCCGCGCAACGACGATGGCATCGATCTCGCGGTAAAAAGTGTGCGCGAAGTAATACAAGATATTGCGATAAATTACGACTACACGGGCATATCTTGAAGCGAAAAAATAATTGCTCGACATCGAACTCGATACTCTGGCCGTTTGAAACGACTGAAACCGACTTGATTTAGCATTAAGTACTAACTTATATATATGATATATATGTAAGTTAGTAAGAAGCCTTGCTCGCTGGAGCACTTCGCACCCGTCTTTATGTTTAACGTACTTCCTTTAAAGCGTACACACCGTCGTGATAATTGTAATACTTATTCGTAGTCTTAAGATCGTATTAACTCTTAAAATGAAATAAAAAAAAAAATGTGTACTAGAAATTAATTAAAATTTTAAATTTTAGAATAAACCGCTAGCAAATCTACTTTGTGTAGTGACTTTACATGAAAGCGCGAATATAATGTACTCGTCTTTTTAGTAAATTTATATAAGTATATTCGATCAATTATATAATAACAATAATAGAATTAATCAATAAGCGATTAATTCGATATAAAAACGTAATTTTGCCTAACGTAATATATGGTAAAATGATATATTTTGATATAACATAAAACGGTTTCAGAAGAAATTAAAGACCTTTCGGAGAACGGTTGCAATTTAATTAAATCATATAGAACGGTTAGTTATATTGCGATTGCCGGCATTTAATATTTGAAATCGAAAAAAGCGTAAATATTTTTTTAATAAAGAATATAACGTAAATATCACAGTTTAAATTTAATAATACTCGTTACAACCTTATTATTTACACGATGATGCGAAAATATTAAAATAGTTTAGAAACGTATTATCGCTTTAGTGTAAAATATCAAATGCTTTGGATACATCGGTTTAACAAAACAATATTTTCCCACTATAGAGGACCGATTTAAAAACCTTGTATTTATACCGAACTATTTTAATTTATTACCGGACATATATTTAAAGCATATATATGTATACAAGTATAAAATTTCATAAATAAACGTCAAATATGCAACCTACCCGATAATACTAAGCGCATACTTTTAGGATGTAATCGCAACAAATTTTAATGATATTCTCGTGCGAACCGAACTAGTTAATAAGAAATTTACTTAATGATGTTGCCGTTAATAAACTATATAGAAAAATACATGTAAAATTGTACTAATTTTAATTAACAGCGTAATTAACTTTATTGCAAAATAAGCCGATTATAAACTTAAACGGATGGGCTCTTTTTCAGTTTATTATTTATAATGTTCTCGTATTAAATTTTATTAATACATTTACCCCATATCGTGTATTACGAACTGGGGGCCAAAAAAAATCTACTCTTCATTCGGCCAAGTTCGTCTGGTCGGTATTTTGTATTTTTTAATATATGTACTACTGTGTCCTGATGTTTACAACATTAAGGAGATAAGTTAGATGTTGATATATTAAAACGATAAAGGGGTACTCTCACTAAATTTGCCATACTAATTGCGTGTAATATAAAAATTAGGACAAATCCTGTCGCAAAAGTTAGGTATTACCGATTATTATTAAAACTTTTCCCATATTATACTCAACGCGCAAATTTTTTATTTCGTAGATGCAACCGAAGCTCGCTATTTGGGTTGTGCATAATATCATAAAGCGTTAGATGTTTTTTAATCGCTCTAAGTATAAATTGCCAAGCGATTACGAGAGCCACATCTTTGCGAACCGTCCCCTGTAACCTTTAATTAATCTGATAATGTAATTATGGTAGTATTTTTTTGAAGTTTATTTAGAAAGTATAATATGTCGCAATCTATTATAAAAAAAAAACAAAAAAAAAAAACAGTAAAACAATATGTATAACCAGTGGCGTGGGTGTCCCCTTGGAATCAATCTGATAGTAAGAAAATATTTGCTCGTTGTTAAATGCAGTTTTACATTTGTTAAACCTATTTTTTTTTATTATTATTATTTTCATTTATTTCATTTAAATTTCGTTGTTTTTGAAATAGTTTTGTAATATAAGTAGATACTAGAAGAATTGTGTAGAAAAACGCGAAGAATCGATTTTAAATTTTAAATTTAGTTAAGTCATTATTCCTTCGAAAAATATAAAATCATTATCTATCGTTTATTTTTTCGCGGAATTTATCGTACTCTGTCCTGAATAACATATACTATTAGTGTGTTCCAGTTAAACATTTCCATCGTCTATCGCTTCTAATAGAATTACATATTCGACGTCTAATAACTATAAAAATAACTCCGGTTAGTTGGATCGCTTATTAATCTACTCGAGTTTTGGTTATTTACTTAAAGTTCAATTCGGATTTACCGTTTTATCGTTTGAACCACAACCACCGTACGGCACTTAACGGGAGACAATCAAACTTTTAAATAAAACTACCGCTTGTTCATATATATGTGACGGGTATGAGGACATTAGCGTGTAGTAAGTATGCGGTAGAGTACGCCTTTATTTTCGAAAGTAACCCTTCACCCTATCGAAGGCCCGACATCAAGAAAGACTGCGAAGTAATAATATTGCCGATTTTCAAAACAATTATCGATGTATTGCCGGACTTTGCCGAGACTTGTTCTAGTGTACAAAAAAATGTCTATGCGAGTGACGATAAGATCGTGCGCGTGTATGTGTGTGTATAAATTAAAGAAACGCGCGCGGGTTTGAATTAATAAAATAAAAACAGCCTCATTATACGGTATGACGGATATTTACGTTTAAACTACGCACGTTCGACGTTTTGTCGATTACAACATCATCGGGACTAAATTATAAACGATATAAAAATTTTAATAAACGCAAGAACCGGTGTCTAGATTGCGGGTTTTTGTTAACATCCTGCAAGCGATATGTTTGAAAACGCTTCGTTTATTTCTAATACAACCCGGTCAATTATATTCGTCGAAAAGTGTAAGATTTGAAAATCGGAGATAAGATTAAAGTAGTTTTTAATAAAGAGGTGGTCAGGAAAAATTCGGTAAAAGTTCGATTTTTTAATTTTCCACGCATTACGGTAGACGAATCCGCTCAGGTTTTTCTCCCCGGTTGACTTATTAAGATAATCTATAGGATGACCGGCAGAAGTCGGATGGTTTTGCTTTTCGAACAGCGCGCACTTGGTAATGCAATGCAACGCAAGCAGGGTGCAACATGTTCGGCGTGTACACGCGAGAGATCAGTTTTTAATATCCAGTTTCGCATATCACGACATAACGAGAAGAAGGTCGTGTTTTGAGTGTAGCGTTATTTTCGGTGTGAATCGAGTTCCGAAAAGAATTGAAATTTTTTTTTTTTTTTTATTCCGGCAGACTTGAAAAGTCGAATTTCATTTCAAAAATTCTAGAAGAAGTGTTCGAAAATAATACCGAATGGAATGTATTATCCGCAACAAATGACTACAAGCTAATCTCTCGTTTTCCTATTGTTTAAATAAAATTTCGTTCGAAAATAGTTTTGTTCGATTAGTTTATCCAAAAAACGACAATACTTTGGGTCACCCTATACTATAAAAAAAAAAATAAAGGAAACGCTTTTAACTTACTACAGACGAGATCGTATACCATTCGTACTGGTGTTATTACACAGTGTACACAACAAGCAAGAGTTATACGAAAGATCGGTCTCTGATGATGAGCTGAAGTTAATGGTTCCCGGCGACCGAACACATCCAACGCGTCAACGATCAAACAACTCTGCAAACCGGTTTATCTTATCATCCTAACAACCTATCCTACTTATATATATATATTTTAAATTATTTTTTTTTATTTTTTTTTTATTGTTACTGTTATTACGTGTATATCTCGTTTCATCTAAAAGTAAACCTTCTCTTTGTCATTCTTCCGAATTATTATATAGTTTTTTTTATATCCTATCTGGTCATCTCTTTTCTTTTTTTTTCTTCTTCTTTTTACCATCCTAGTCCGTCTTACAGTCGGGTTTTAACGTTGCCACGTGGAGTTGCCTCCGCCTTATTACGGTCCTGGTAAAAATTTCTTTACGTTTTTCCTATTCCAGCGTCGACGTGTGGTTATTATTTTATCGTTTCATTATTTTCCGTCATCCTGTTATGTTTCGTGTTCGACTACTCTGATCTTCGGTCGGTCTTAACGCGCGCGATTTTTCCGCCTCCATTAACGGGCGTTAGTATCGTATACACGTAACCTCCTGCGGTGCGTCGTTTACTTATATCACAATTTCTCTCCTCTTTCTCATTTTATATATTAATATATATATATATCGAATGGTTTTTTAGCTATCGCTATTTTAACTTCTTTCACTACCTGAAAGAATCATCTGAAAATACTATATTATTACGATTACGATGATTATCGTTGCTAGCGCTACAAACCACTAATATGGTTTTCGTTATATAGGAGAATTGTGTTACAGCCGGCGGTTGCTCTATTGAATTCATCCTCAATTGACGATTTCCTGTATTATTTAAAATATACGTCTATATACTATATACGGCTCTATAACGTCCGTCGTTAAGTGAATTCGAAATACCGTTATGTACGAGAGAAGTTCCTTCCGTTGTGTTTTTTCTTTTATTTATTTTTTTTTAATTTTTTTATATCCTTAATATACCGATATATACTTTTCTCTTACTTTTAACTATTTATCAAATCTATCATCATTATTGTTTCAATTTCCCGTATCGCAGATTATATATATTCCGCGTATTATTCTGGTTAATTAAACGTTGTTTTTTTTTTTATTTTGTTCATTTCGCGCGAAGGGGGAGGGGATGTTGAAATCATCATCGTCTTCATCATCATTATCGGACGGAACTACTATCGAACGAAATAATAATTTAAAATCAAAAATCGCGAAAAGATTTAAAAAAAATTAAATAATCAACGAACGAATTTGGTAAGTAATTTTTTCTTCTCGTATATTCGATAAATTTTTTTTGTTTTTTTTTTATTTTAAAAAACTAACGAATATTATAAATAGTTACGGGAGAGTTCGTCGATTTTGTTTTTTTCTCAAAAACCACATTTCCATAAAAACGACTAGGATTTCGGCTCATTCCTAGAATACGTGCACCTCGAAATTGATCGGGCCTTTTGGATAAATTCGTTTTTTTCTTTATTTATTTTTTTTTTACGAGTAGTTATTAAGGCTATTACTCGAAATATGAATTAATTATATATTATTACACAATTTCGAATTTATTACGAAGTTGGTGAGAAGGAGCAGGTTGTTTACATTCGGTACATTTTTCTTCAGCTGATTGCACCGAGCAAATTTCGGGCGGATAACCACGATAATATGGTAGACTGTTAATGAAGTACAGCACAATTCGCATATCGGTGGTGCACTCAGTAGATAGGAGTGCGTACTCAGCGTGTGACACCAATATATACTCGGTTGACGGCTGTTTCCAACCTCGGTGAACAAATTTTACCAATCTTTTTGATGGCCACGTTGTTAAATCCTTCTTTATATTTCCAAGTATACTCGGCCGAGAGTGGAACGACCGGATGATACGAGATAAAAAATAATAATAAAAAAAAAAAAAACTGACCCGTAAGTACGGGGTTATAATAATGAAATCGGTCGAATATACGATAATAAACAAAATCGTTATTTTTAAAAAAGCCCCCTTTTTGGCTCGGTTTTTAGTTTTTTTCCGCCATTCCGGACTTAGCCAATGGGGCGAGTATATTTTAAAAAGAAAATTCGTGAGTATAAGGAAACTAGTATGCTTAATTTCTTATCGTACGCGCCGAAAGAGTTAGATATATCTAACTCGAAATTGAAGAGCTAATCGGTTAGGTCGTGAATATCTTCAGTCCTTCAGAGTATATCGGACAATCATCTACAATGTGTTCCAGTGTCTGCTGAGGTTCTCCACATACTGGTTTCCGAAGTAGGCCCATTCGTTGCACCTCTTCAGTAGGATCCTTCACCAATCGTGTATTTTTCACGTTAGAACTATATGGTCTTTCCAGATATTTCTTAAACCATAAGTAGTGTCGTTTAGAGTAGGCAAATTTTGAATGCAAGGTGACTTTTTTGATTTTAACAGTTTGTTGCGGCGCATTTTTAACTACATCGCTGGTCAGCTGTTGCGAAATGTTTCTTATCTCCGATCAACGATATTCACCGGCGTACGTTGGCGGAAATAGCTCGTACCGGCAGTCACGGAGCTTATAATTATTAGCTGAAACAGAAAGAGAGAGAAAAAAAAGGTACATGTAGCGTGTAGTAGTTTAATGTAACGTAAATATAGGATAGTTAGGATATGAAAACTAACATAGTCCCCTAGACCATCAAAAATATATATATATATATATATATATATATATATATATAAAACGAGTTTTTGTATAAGACAAATGTCACAAACAGATATAAAATTACAAAATAAAAATAATACTAAACGCTATACATATACTACAGCAGAATAATAATTAAACGCAGACGTTAAACTATTACCATAAATGAAATAAAGTTTATGAATGAAATTCAGTAAGTTTAGTTGACGGCGCCATTTTTGAATTTTTCATTATAGGTCAAATACCCTACGATTTTATTCATTCGATATATCTGTATCGTAATATCATCAGCAAACTGCAAAAATACATCCTTGCTGCTATTTAAAGGAAATACTGATGATAAGTTAAAACTATATCTAGAACGGATAGTGGAGAAGGCGGGGCAATCGAACAGTGTGTATGTGTCTAACATTATCAATAGCGCCTGTTAAACAACAAGTGAAATGTGAGTCATTTACAAGTCTGAACCTATCTAGAGATAGATGTAGCGTGTTCTATAAGAACCTGCGTATTATAAAAATTTATATATCAATTTTTTATTTTATTTTTTTTTTTTTAATTTTAACCTATACGCTATATCTGGCAAGAATTCGTATGTTTTCCCCTGCCGCTAGTTGTCGTGTCTAAGGAACACACTGTCTAACTTTATCTGGCGATGAAATATGTTTTCGTTCTGAAATCTAAGTCGCGCATACATCCTTTGTGCAGCGAAGATTTGAACGAAATAACGGATAGCCGCGCGCGCGCATGAGCATGAGAAATACGAACTGGGGAAAAATGTCATTTCATAATTTCCGGACGTGTTTGTACACGTACGTGTATGTAAAGCGAATATACACGAGTACATCATGCCGGAAAGAGTAGCCGGACGACACTGTGCGAATAGGCCTGCCAATGTGTCTATGTGTATAAGATTTTGGCTCGCTCGTTTTCCGGCTAAATTCCCTATATACAACGCGATAATAGAAGTTTCACTTCAATAAAAAATCAAAATTACCCAATTAGGTTAGGGGTCAGATTCGATTAGGTTACAAATGAAGGTTTGTTTCGGCTGGAAAAACCGAAATGGTAACCGGATAAGTGATAAATCGAAATTTACGGAATTAACTGTCGATCATTATTGTTTACCAATTTTTCGATAATTTTCGTCTCAATTTTTGCGTAATTTCGTTATTTCTTTTCTCACTTTTTTTTTTTTTGTTAAAAATGGTTTTCGCGAATTTTTCACTTCGTAACTAGTTAAAAACAGCCTCTTTTTTTAAAAAAAAAAGCGAAAATCAGGACAAGTGCACTAGGAATCTAAATTTTAAAATGTGAAAATCACGATTTTAGGGACGACAAACTGCACTGGCCACGATATAATAAACTAAGAAACGGAACTAAAATTCGCTCATCTAATGTGTAAATACATCTTAAATTAAGCGATCGGGATCTAAGCGATAAATAATATAAATAATTAAATATATAAATAAGTAAATAATGCGATAAACGCTAACTTGCGGTCAATCCTCGTGTACATGCATAAATATGTCAGTCTCGATATAATGAACACACCTTAAAATACACATTATACCAGGTCGTATAATGAACCCATACAACATATACATATATATATATATATATATATATATATATATATATATATATATATATATATATATATATATATATCTTCTTCTTCCTTCGAACCCACGGAAGGGTTTAGCGATATTACGAGACCGCCGCATATGCTTTCTTCTTCAATCCGATCTGTCTTGAGTAAATGCTTCGTGCGGATTTAATCCAGTTAGTGATTTTTGTCTGGTCAACCCAACTACTTTTCCTCTTCCCGCATACTTTCCCGGTAATTATCAGATTTTGCGGAGAGTCCGTATCTATGTGTCCGAAAAACTTCAATAATCTCTTCTTTATTCTACACGATATATGTATGTTTAGTTTTCGGAAGACATATTCGTTAGTTTTCCGATCCATCAACGATATTCTTAGTAATCTCCTGTAGGCTCAACTTTCGAACCCGTACATTCTATTAACGCAGTCCCAGTTAATGGGACTTTAATAATACGTATCGTCTATCGAAATAATCCGTCTTATAAACAACATGCTGGCGGATTTCCGAGTGTATATCGGTGAACAGAGTAGCAGATGGCGACGCGTACACGTGATGGACTTCCTCAAGGATAACTTGCGCCCGTCCTCTTTAATACATATGTGCATGATATCCCGGCGACAAACAGTAAAAGATTTCAGTATGCAGATGAAATTGCCATAGGAATTCAGGACGCAAACGCTGCACAATGTGGAAACATTTTGGAACAGGATCTGGAGAAATTGAGCAAATACCTTAAGGCCTGAAAATTGAGACCCAATCCAGTTAAAACAGAAATCGCCCAATACGTAAGAGTAAACTTTTGACGACGGAATACAACTAAAAAACATAAAATTGCCCAGATACCATGGAATTACGTTAAACCGTTCATTCACAGTAAACATCTGAGTAATTTAGCGCAGAAATTAAAAACTCGAAACAATTTGATACAAAAGCTAGCTGGTACAGGATGGGGATCAACAGCTGAGGCGCTGGCCCTTAGTATACTCCGCTGCAGAATATTCTTCTCCCATCATCTGGATAAACAATTTACATACGCCAAAGATCGACACACAGATAAATGTAACATTCAGGACAATTACCGGAACACTTAGGTGTATTGTCTTGGTTAGCCGTGTTGGCAAACATGGCACCAGCACAGATCAGACGTGAAGAACAAGCCTTACTATACGGGATTATGCCAAGTTTTCCACCAATACGGATTTACCAATATATACAGAATAACGTAAAACAACGTTTAAATTCCAGAAAAGTACCGTGGGATAAGAATAACGTGGAAAAAATCGAACCAAGTCTTAATAAAAGACGGCAGAATCACTGGGACGAGGTTAAAATTGATAAGGGAAATTTCGTGGTAAATCCAACAAAAGAGCCATCTGAAATGAATCTACGAAGACGGAACTGGCGAAATTTAATCAGATTTAGTACATGGCGGGTGCGGATATTGGATGGAGAAGTGGGGCATGGCAGCTTCTTCCGACTGTGAATGAGGAAAACGCATCAAACCGCTCAGCACATTCTAGAAGAGTGTTTAGTATACTCTCGCCTGAGACTGAAAGTGAAGGAATTGCCAGCTTAGAGAACGAAGTTATAAGTTGGCTGAAAAATTTAAAATTCGATTCGTAATTTATTATCGTTTTATTATAATTTATTCGATTAATTATCGATTATTTTATTTAATTACTGCATACATATAATATTGCGACGTTAAAATTGACTACGATGTTAATTTTAACGTCTCCGGCAGTAGGGCGGATGAAAGTAGAAATTGTGTTTTGCAGTGTAACGGCTTAGCAGCTGAATTATTTGTATCCGGTGACTTTTGTGCCGGGATTCGGACAAATATAGAGTTCGGCTACATTGCATTTACGTTAATGCGCTGAACAAGCGAATTTAGAAAAACGGACGGGATTATTAGATGTTGTTGTTGTTGAAGGTCGAAGACATAAAATGATGACTGTCAGTTTTACAGACAATATAGACGAACGGTGGCTTAACCTTTTCGGTCATACAATTCCAATTTTTTTTTTTATAAATTTTATACAGGCGTTTATAAATACAATGCCGTTTCTTAGGTGAACTGTAGATAATTTTTTCAATGTATTTATATAAATATTTTTAAAATTTTTATACACATTTCACGTATCGCAAAGAAAATCAAAAATTTCTTCAGTATTAAAATTTCATTTACACCATATAGTGGACATCGCAGTGACTGAAAACGGCGTGAAAAATCCTTTTTACAATGTTATTTTTCTTTTCCATACAAGATGTTAAATATTAAACACTTAGTCACCAACCATACGAGAATCGAACAGGCAAAACTTTAAGAACGTACCGACTAGGAAAGAACTAAACCAGGATACCGTTGAAAAACATACCGAAGCTTTCGGTTACGTACTTATATAGAAGTATATTAAAAATCCTTCGGACATGAAAAAAAAAAAAAGTCAGTTATAAAAAAAAATTCTTAATAAAGTAAGTAAATAAACGTTCGGAGTTAGACAAT
This sequence comes from Coronaproctus castanopsis, assembly GCA_032883995.1. NCBI lineage: Eukaryota > Metazoa > Arthropoda > Insecta > Hemiptera > Monophlebidae > Coronaproctus > Coronaproctus castanopsis. The sequence goes on along the minus strand of CM065054.1, from coordinate 86,914,063 downwards.
ATTATTAAGGAAATGAAGCTACGACACTTAGGACAGATTCCGAGTGGAAGTATCAGTTGTTACGAAATATTATAGAAAACAAAATTTGCTTTGCTCCTGTTTGGAGATACGAGTCTCAAATATGGGTCTGCAATGCTAGAACAAATATAACACTAATGCAGCGATTCCATTGCAAATGCACCATGGTTTGTATCAAATAATACATCGTGACCTACATGTTCGATATGTTACTTATATGTCGTAAAACGGGAAGCAATAAAACATGCAACGAAGTTACATGATCACCCTAACTGGACAGCAGTCAATTTGCTGGATAACTCATCAGAGTTGCGAAGATTGCAGAGGGTCAAACCGTTGGACTTGATCAAATAAATCCAATTTGTACATTCTAGACCACCTTCAATGGAAGGAGTGCCGCTCAAGTAACTGCAGATATCATACTCACTATTGATAACACTAGAGCTAGGTATAGGGAAAAAAAAGTCTATATATGGAATATTATAAATCTATAAATAGAAATCCCTGCTCTGATGCTGGGAAACAGATAATAGATATACAATTTACTACATAGGGGAAGACAGCCGATTTTACGGAAATGGAGTAAGATTTATAGTATCGAAAGAAATAACAAATAGCGTCGTATCAGTGAGCTAATTATGACGATAGTAATGCAATTACATACAAAAGCTGTAAATTTAAATATAGTTCAAAGATACGCATCGACAGTAGATAGTCCCGATGAGGAAATCGAACAATTCTACGAACAAATGAATAATGTAATAGTGCAACTGAAAAAAAAGAAAAAAAGTGAGTTACGAGAGATCTGAACGTCAAAGTTGATAAAGGCGCACATGAGAACACAGTAGTCAGTTTCGGTCTTAGGGGAAAAATGACGAAGGCAATTTATTGAAGTGAAACTTCTATTGGCGCATTGTATATGGGGAATAACCGGTAAAACAAGTGACCGAGCGAACTGATTCGTATTCCTCCTCTTGCGCATACGCACACGTACAAATAAGCACATAAGCAGGCCTATTCACACAGTGTTGTCGGGCTCCTCTACTTTTTTCTACTGTATATTCATTTTACATACATATGTACAAACACGTACAGAAATTATGACAGACATGCGAAGTGTGTGTATATATCGGCATCTCTCTCTCTCTCTCTATTCTTTGTACGAAATCGTGAGTTTATTAAACAAGTGTATTTTCATTGTACGTACTGTACACGTTGGGTTTAATATTATACACACACACATATATATATATATATATATATTTAATTTTATTTTCAAAATTACAACTGGCCAGGTAGCCATCTGGCAATTGGACTGAAACGCGGAATAACTTGTAAGGGGTTAGCATACAGCGATATACCTAACTGAGAAATTAGGCTACATCAAATGGTCGACAACGTTTTAACTTACTTGCGTGGGTTTCCAATATGCTTCTTCCATGTTAATTTACGATCTAAATTTGTTAATCAGCATCGGTTTATCAGCGGCAAAAATACAGATGATGCATTATTTGAACATATATCCCGTATTATATTACCTGTCTCGAAGAAGATAGATCTGGTATTTCGTTGATTTGCGAAAAGTTTTCGACATAATTGATCCTAAAAAAAAAAACACATTCTTTCGAAATATTTGTGGATAGTTTCGTACACAGTTGGTTTAACGTTGTCAAAATACACAATGTTTATAGTGAGAGTGAAGTGCGAAATTCTGGAGTACCGCGGGGAAGTGTTCTAGTATTCTATTAATATACATTAAAACGATTTGTGTAATTCAGAGTCGCTGAAAAAATATTTGCGGTACTTTTCCTTGATTCGCGATATCCTAGAAAAGTACAAAATTTTATACAACACGATATGTAGGTAAAGTTTACGAATTGTTACGTAGGAATCGGTTGATATTTGATGTTACTAAAGCGGAGTGTGTGATATAAACCGATTAAGATTAAACGATGTAGAGAGAGATGTGCAAAAATCGCTAGAAAGGGACAAAAAATTAATTAGGGTCATTGATATTAAATACTTAAAGGTTCAACTGTATAGTGAACTGATATGCTCATTCGTAGTATTTATCTAAAAAATTGAAAAGACTGCAAACTATATCTCGTATATTACTTAAAGCGGTACTTTTTTCCAGTACACATAAGACGGATTTATTTTGCTCTGTATTAGTCAGTTTTAGTATATACGGAATACCGCATTAGGATAAAATGCTGAAGTACTATCCATTGAACAGTTGCGAGAGCATCTTTTAAATAGATTAAATTTTTAATGAAAGTACAAACGTTCAAAATAAATTTCTATCTGTACGACATTCGTACATTCTACATTTTTTTTGTCGAAAAAATTATACTAAGTTTAGTATATTTTTTGATTTTTTTTTCTTATATTTACTAATTTATAACTATCCAAGAGTGAGGCTATCTAATAACTGGTGCAAGGCTGCCCGCTCCTCTCCTCGTCCTCAAACGACTCCCTACCCGACGCAAACGCACTAAACCATCGAAATGCTGTAGTACGACCTACTACAGACTTACCATAAGCTAATTTTATACGTTTCCGTCGCATTTTTTCCAGCTTTAAAACAAAATTTAATCGCGGTACGTTGTTCGCGATTTTCAGCCACGACGCACGTAACCAACTATATGTCGCATAAAGTAACACCATGCTGAAACTAATCTTCCGAACGCTTTAAAAATTAAACCACCTGTAGAAAAAAAGATGTAGAAACAAGTTCCTAAATTTTCGTGAAGATCGCGCCACTAGTTTCAATTTGACAGCACCCGTTCCAGAACTTATGGGATGTACATATATATATATATTATATATATATATATATATATATATATATATATATATATATATATATATATATATATATATATATATATAACCACGCGTAAGAGGAGTATCCAATTCCCCTCAAAAATATTACAAGGATTAAGTTTTTCATTTTAGTTTGCTCGAGTCTTGATGATGGTTCTATGTGTGAAAGTTCGACTACCAGCTGATTTTGGGTGGTTTTGTAACCGCATTATATGTTTTTGTGCGAGCTTCCGGATAATTTCATCATGTATGACTTGGTTAGACACGTACACCATGGCATACGGTATATTAGTCGCAGCACCTTATTCTAGAAATACTGTATAATTAGTGTTTGTTCGACGTCATCGCGCAACCCCAAAGTTGTGCTTACTAATACCATACTGGACGTAGTACACAGTTTATAATGGTAACCTACTAGCTAGCTGAGTTGTTTTCATCCGGATGCTGAGTTTATTTCTTTTTTTTTTTTGTATATGCGACCTCTATGATTGATCTAGGTAAACTAGTAGATATTTCAGTTTATCGGTCCTTGGAATCGCTTTATTGTCGATTAACAGTCGTTTGCTATGTGGTTTTCCGTTGGAGAATGTGATGTGTGACGACTTATCTGAGTTAATAGTACGTTTCTGCTGTTTCGTCCACCGATGAACCTGATCGACATTATTATACGGCAATGTCAGCATTTTTATCGATATTCATACATTCTAAATCTGTTACAGTGTGTTGTCGAAAATTATACTAAGTTCGGTATACTATTAGATAGAAGAAAAACAAGGACGCGTGCAGAATATAAAGCGTCAATTTTACATTTGAATAACTTACGTCTTTCCGGAAGTGAGATTAGCCGGATTTTTTTGTCCGTTTCCACTCGGTGTCAGATTGCTTACAGTCTGTATCATCGTTAATAAACATATACCAGCAATCTTCGAGGAGGCGCTGCTCGTGCCTCACAAATGACAAATCCATTTACGCGGCTACATACTGGACTGATGAGTGAGTTTTCCAGATATGGAAGGTAAGTGTATTTGAATAAAACTAGAAACGGCCTATAAACGATTTATGACAGTCCGATAGAATATATTGTACTATCTGGATCAGGAGAGCGCAATCCGCCGCCCACATACGGTTCTTGTTTTTCTGCGAGTCGCTCCCTGCTCGATAACGTTATTCGAATTTAGTGAAATCAAATACTATATTTGTATTTATAATACTGTTGCGCTGAAACCAATACGATACTGGCATTGTTTATTTAATACTGTATTTATCGTTTCTTATCTGTTCACGAACACTTTTAATTACTATGGAATATTTTATGTACTGTACGTATATATACCGTATTACTTCGAATTTAAGACGCACCCAGGTTTTTCGTTTTCAACGTGAAGAAAAAAAATTCATCAAATTTAAGACGCATTAAAATTACAAGGTTTTAGGAAAGGAAGTTTTGGAAAAAATAGAAATAATTAACATACTAATAGTCAATACCCGTATACTTCTTCAACATAATACGAAATATTATAAACTTATAGGTACATAGGCTTACTTAGCGCAATTTGCAATAAAAAAAACCCAGGAAAAAACAGTAATTTTTATGACTAAATTACCTATTTATTGCTTTTTCTAATTATGTTTTTAATTGCTATCGTCGGTTGTTGAATCGTCGTCATTGCCGGACGTTGAAGTAGAATCGTTTGCGTCATCTTCGTCACTATGATTCCATGCACAATCATCTTCAGAGCCATCCAATGCATTCGATATACAGCACTTCAAAAAGGATTTGATGATTATACAGGGCGGTAAATCTTTCCAAGCTTTTGAAATCCATCCTACAATCGTACCTGCTGAGGCTCGTTTGATTTTGCCAGTTGGTGTGAGAGGATGATTATTTTCAGTCAACCATTGATTGTATTGCGCACGAATACGATCTTTAAAGGCTTTATTAACACCGACATCGTGAGGTTGTAACTGACTTGTCATACCTCCAGGAATGACTACTAAATCGCATTTTCCATTTGCCAATCTGGTTTTAATGTCGTCAGATAAATGACCGCGAAACGCATCCATCACTAACATGCTGTCTCGTTTGAAAAGTCTACCTGGTCTTCGCTCCCATACGCACTCCAACCAATCTTGCATAAGTTTACTTGTCATCCAGGCATTTTGTTGGGCTCGAACAATAACCCCATCCGAGAAGATTTCCTTTAGTTTTTCTGTTCAGGATTACATACGGCGGTAACTTATTGCCATCCGCAGTAGCACTGAGCATAACAGTTACTCTTAATTTTTCGTAGCCGGTTGTTTTCACTGTTACTTGTTTTTGCCCCTTCTCACTGACCGTGTAATTTCTTGGCATGTCAAAGAAAACAGCAGTTTCATCAGCATTACCGATGACTAAGATGGCATTGTTTCTATAACCTTAGTTGTATTACATGACGTTGACATTGCACCAATTTATCCTCATAATCAGATGGTCTGGCAAATTGTGGTTCTACGACGTAATGATAGACATTGTCTTTTCATGAATTTTTCACACCATCCACGACTAGCTTTAAATTGAAGAGTTTTATCGCTGACAATTTCTCTGGCTTTTAAATGTTTCTCGCGTTACTGGAAGACCTTTCGTGCGAAATTCTTTAAAATAAGTTAACACGGCAGCATCGATTTCCGGATATCTTCCATGTTTTGGTCCCGAAAATGATTTTTTTGTACACGTGAATAACTTATTTTTCATTTCACGCCAACGGCGAACGTTCACTTCGTTAATCGAGAACTGTTTACCGGCGGCACGATTTCCGATATTTTCTGCGCATAAAATAACTTTACGCTTAAATTCCGCTTCGTATGTAAAACGATTTTCCATAATAAAAAGAAAAAGTACCTAACAAAACAACGATGGGTTACTGCAATGTTTGGGAGAGCGACACTGACTGACAAGCAACGACTGTGACCGGAAATGGGAATAGGTTTACAAGTCACTTTTATAAACATCATTAATCAACTCCTACAGCTAGTGTAATATATCGATAGCATTAATGTAGCAAATACAATAGAACTGCTACCACTATTCCACGTATAATAGGAGATTTTAGTACGTATAATAGGTAGTTTTACTCTTATGCATGTGGTCAATTTAGAAAGTATCTCGAATTTAAGACGCACCCTTGATTTTAGACCTTTGAATTGTGAAAAAAAAGTGCGTCTTAAATTCGAAGTAACACGGTATATATATATATATATATATATATATATATATATATATATATATATATATATATATATAATAGATGCAGATTAGTAAACTTCAGCGAAGCACCACTTCCTCTTTCCCATCAATTGCAGTTCACAATAGGTGTCTAGAGTGAAACTTAATCGGCTCGTATTATTCGAATTTATTAGGCGTGCGGTTTGTCCTCTTGTTATTTATCATTTAATGTTCTGACGTCTTGTTCGCAATCTTCTGATTGTGCGTTGCTAAAATGTCGGCGTCGAAAAAAAAAACGCAACATTGAAGGAGAAAGGTATTTTCGAGACAAGCGAAGTGATTTATATTTTTTTACTCGATAACAAAATGCATAATTTGTCAAGAACTTATCGGTGTTATGAAAGGCTGTAATTTAAAAAGAAATTACAAATCTAAACATTCAAAATACGACTATTTCACAGAGCTATTGAGAAAATACGATTTGAAAAATAAATTAACAAATCGACGAAGCTCCTTTCAAATGACTCAGTAGTGAAAGAAAATTCGGTGATTTCGAAAATATTAACATTTAAACCCTTTTACATTATGGAGAACTAGTTAAGTAATGTTTGGTGGCCGTAGTTGATATTTTATTTCCATATAGAAAGCAGTTAGTTTTACAAATTAACCTAAGCTGAACAATAATAGGTGGTCGAGTGAAAGATTTGGCGAACTAGATTGAGAATTCTTTGAAATGTAAAATTTCAAAATTTAAGTTCAAACCGTTGACATTTCCGATCGGTCTAGCTCCGCTATTTTCGTTGTTCGTTCGAAGAAATTTTGATTTCTATGAAAAGTACATCGACAGGTTTTGATATCGAGAGACGATAAATTGAGTCGAAAATACATTCTGGACAAGCTCTGTGATGTGGCGACTGATGACGCTCCATGAATGATTGGGAAAAACAACGGTTTTTTGGGCGTACCCGTGAAAAAGTTTCTAGTATTTACGGAATCATGATTTTTCACTGTATTCATCACGGACAAAACTTGCGTACGAAATCGTTACGGATGAATCGTGTTATCAAATTGAGTGCGGGAAACGTTTTAAGCGTAAAATATTAGAACGAATTAATTACCAAACATCAAGGCGAAGATTAATTCATTTTTAAGCGGATTCTCGTTGGAGAATTTAAAAGTAAATTTTGGTGCGGGGCCACATTCAAAAAAGGAGTTTTATCGACTTCGTTGATTAGGACGAATTCGACTGATTGCACTTAAAATATATTATAAGTGTTCGAAGCGTGATTTTGAGATTCAATTTCGAAATATTATAAGAAACTTTGAAAAGTTTCTAAGCGTTAATTGTAGTACCAGATAATATATTTAAATGGATTTCGTCAGCACTAAAGTCAAAAGTTTATGTAGTCCGATTGTTAGATTTGTTATAAAAAAAAAAAAAAAAAAAAAATGATTTACCTCGAGGAATAATTAATCTGCGAAAAATGTTTTTAAATCTTTCGCGTTTGTTCGGTTTTATTTCTGAGCATGTCTTTTCGTTCATTTAAATCTGAAGCTCGTAATTAACGGCCATAACAACTTTAAGAACAGCGATTAAAAACATTGAAATTGAACAATTATCATTTGTAAAACAAAAACATCCCGCTGAAGTATAGTTTTCTTTACAGTTTATATCGCGTTTACATTTTATTCGGAAGAGTTAATTATGTCGGAACATTTTAAAATTAAAAGGATTCTGAAGACGATAAAAAAAAATTCTCTCTAAAACTGTATAAGTTGTCTTATACATATGACGGTGGATACACTGATATTGGTAAAATAGTTGAATTATTCCCGGTATTTTATTCCTACGTCCCGCGGTAGGGAAATCCGTAATGAATTGACCCCCGCTGTTACGACAAGTTTGCGTACATCTAACCTAGATAATTTAAGAAAAAAAAAACAAATTAATTCTAAACGAAGACGGAGAAATTTACCAATTGAATATCTAGGAATTACTTCTGCGACTATAAATCTTGAAATAATAATATTAAAATTCAATCAACTATTTCATCCGAAGACAGACTTCATATAAAACGAAAATTTTTCTTATCGGTATTTTTAACGAAAAATTATCTTAACGTACTTTAATATATGAAATGAAAACGATAAATTTTTAATTTTAATCTACTTCGATTTAAATTATTATTTCGATTTTTATTCATTTTTTTATTTTATTTTATTTTAAAAATATTTTATTACGTAAATTGTGTATAATAGCGGCAGGAACTAGTTGTTCGATACAAGTAAACATAAACATAAATATACACGTGCGCTGCTCGCAGTTCTCTGCAAGTGTGCTTATAATTTTTGAAAACAATAGCGGGGATGATACGAATAACGTAGTCGAAATTACAGTCAAGTTGCGCTTACAAAATGGTTACGATAAATATATTAAATATCACAATATCCATTATTATTATTATTATTATTGTTATAGAATTATTTTTTTTTTTTTTTTTGGTAATAGGAAATTGATTTAGTTTACATTTCCCTAACAGTGTTTCCCGTAACTATGTTTTTATTTTTCTACGAATATGCAGTTTTCTCACAACACGTGAGTTATTTTGCGCATGTGATATAAAAAGTCGTACATTTTAAATTAGGTTTCGTTTAAAATGTATGTATATGTATGTGTGTGTTTGCCTATATTTGTAGGTGTGTACGTATTTGTTTACATTTCTCTTACCGGTTCGTTAGTTTTTTATATTTTATTTCATTTGCTCTACTTTTATTTTCATCACGCGCGCTCAACAGTGATTTACTTATTCAAATATTCCGTTTTTCCGGTGGCCTTCGCATTCTAACGGATGAGAAACATGTTTTTTTTTTCTTTTTCTTTTTCTTTCTATTGGGCACGCGATTTTTTTATCGAATTATTAAAACTGATATATTAAACATGAATATTAGTCGATACGATGTAAAAGTAGCTAAATGTACACGAATGTGTTTAATAGTAAGTATAGTTATAGAGTTATAAAAGCACTTAAATGGGATTGGGCGGGACATGTAGCTAGAATGAAAAATAATAAATGGACAAAAGCAGTCACAGAATGGTGTAACTATAATAAAAGAAGACAAGGTAGGCAAAAATTAAGATGGCAGGATGATATAACTAAAATGCTTCAAAATAAACAATACCATAGAGTAGCTGGAGACCGGCTCGAATGGGACCGTTTGAGGGAGGCCTTTGCCCAGTATCAGGGCTAGATAATAATTATGCGTTAAATGATGTATATATATGTAGGTACGTATATGTATGTATATATGTGTATATGTATATATTAATGTATATGTATATATTATAATGTATATTTAGAGTAAGTTATACAAATAATTAGAATTATTATCGTTCACTATGGCTAATAATAATAATAATAATAATAATAATAGTTATAACGTATTTATTGGCAATGGTATTTCGAGAGATGTAATTTGATTATATTATAAAGATTGTTGATAGCTGCAGTAAGAGCATTCCAAAAATACACGATGATCTGCATTCGGACAGGTGGGGTCGAGAAGGAGGATGACGATGCAAGACTATTTTTTCCAAATCGTAATCTACATAAAGTAATAATGAAACGACGATACATCTGTTTTCTGTACTTCTTATATAGCTAAAGCGATTACTAATAAATTACAGTCAGGAATAAATTGTGTCTTTCGTTATTATAAAAAATGGCAAATTGATATTAATTGCGATAAAACGGAGGCTATATTTTTCATCCGCAGGCGTCCCACGTTACCTGCTGAAGTTAAGGTCAACTCTACCATTGTGAGTTGGTGGTCAAAACATGTTCGATTATAAAAAATGGCAAATTGATATTAATTGCGATAAAACGGAGGCTATATTTTTCATCCGCAGGCGTCCCACGTTACCTGCTGAAGTTAAGGTCAACTCTACCATTGTGAGTTGGTGGTCAAAACATGTTCGATACCTCGGGGTAGTCTTGGATAACAGACTAAATTTTTCTGAATATGTCATACTACCTTGACAGCTAGCAGGAGTATCATATATTCACTAATCAACAGAAAATCATTTCTTAATGTAAATAATGAATTAATTCTGTATAAAACACTTATACGTCCCATAATGACGTACTGTTTGTCCAGCTTGGAGTTTTATTTCAAATACTAATTCTAATAAGTTACAAATATTTCAAAATAGGTGTCTCAGATGTGTGTTAAATGTCCCTAGATACCACAAAATCGTCGACATGCGTACTAAAACACGCCCCTTATATTAAGGACCATATCTTAAATTTAACGCGTACTGCGATGACTAGTCCACGATAATAGTTTAATTTCTAACATAGGTGTAATTACGATTAACTCCAATTTATGCCTATAGTATAAACATAGGAGGCTCAAACATAACCTGTTGTAAATATGGCGCTTATTTTAGAAATTAATATTCCTTCTTTATTTATTTTTTAATGTCTAACGTGTTTTTTCTTTTGTTTTATTATTACTATCTTAATTTTTTGTTTTTTGCTGTACAGTTTTTTTTTTCAATTATTTTTTGATAAGTATAATTACTTCACTTTTATTTATTACGGGTCTTTGTATTATTTCTGATGTAGGGCGAGCCATCCTGGGCGTTAATTATTATTTAAAATTTTTGGTTTTGTGTATACTCACTGTAAATTATGTTGAATTATACGTTGTTGTTGAAACGTCGAAATATGTATTGGCCTGTTAGTCTTTCGAGTTAATTTTCACAGATTGAAGCCGAATATTTTCAAAATTCTTGTAAATAACGTTGCAAAGATTCGTTTTTAGTACAAGATTACGTTTAACGATCTTTCGTATTTTATCACCTTGTTTTGCCTTGTCCACTTGTGGCGACCAATGTGTTTAATAATCTTCTGTTGCGTGTTGCGTCCGTTAGTTCTCTTGTATTTTTCATGCCTGTCCGGCTTTTTATATTACCTAACCAAGATATCGTTTGGTCTGCCGCGCACACTTTCGTACTTCTATTTTTTCTTCTCCTCTGCGTTAGTTACTTTCTCTGTCCTGCTGATGTTCGAAAGCCATCGATAAATTCGCATTTCGAATGTTTCGATCTTTTTCGAGGTAGCTGTCGCGAGCGTCCACGTTTCAGCCGCATATGTTACTGTAGTCCATATGTAACATCTCACCAGGCGCAATTTAAATACCATAACTAATATCACGACTGCATAATAGGCCCTTGAGTTTCAGGAATGCCTTCCGTGCTACCTCTATCCTGCACCTAACTTCCATATCCGAGTTCGTATTTTCAGAAAACCAACTTCCTAAATATTTGAACGGTGATACTTTTTCTATTCTCTTCACTTCAATTGTAATTTCTTCATATGTTTCCCTGTTCTTTTTAGATATATTCATATATTTAGTTTTGTTAAAGTTTAATTCCAAAATCATTTGCGCGTCTGTGTAATACCTTGAATTAATTTTGTCAGTCTTTCTACCGGCGATGACACTGCAACGTCATCGGCAAATCTAAAACATTATTTATAAAAATACTCCGTTTACACGAAGTCCATCCGCTGATTCAGCTGCCATTGATTCAATATCGCAATTTTGTGACCTGTGCAGACAAAAGATTGTATTCGGCTATTTGCGCATTATTATTACGCATAGGTGTGTTATTTTATGTATATTACTTTAAATCAAACAGAAATTTGACATAAATACGAAATTAGAATTAAAATTATAGTTAAAATTAAAATTATAATAAAAACTAAAATTATAGTTAAAATTTAAATTATAGTTAAAGTTTAAATTAGAGTTTAAATTTAAATTATAGTTAAAATTAAAATTATAGTTAAAATTAGAATTATTACTTAAAATTAAAATTATTAGGTAAAATTAAAATTATAGTTAAAACTAAAATTATAGTAAAAATTGATTATAGTTAAAATAATATTATAGTTAAAATTTAAATTACAGTTAAAGTTTAAATTATGGTTAAAATTTAAATTAAAGTTAAAATTTAAACTATAATTTTAATCGTTAAAATTTAAATTATTAGTTAAAATTAAAATTATTAGTTAAAATTAAAATTATAGTTAAAAATTAAATTATAGTTAAAATTTAAACTATACTTAAATTTGAAATTATAGTTAAAATTTAAATTACGGTTAAAATTTAAATTATGATTAAAATTTAAATTATGGTTAAAATTAAAATTATAGTTAAAAACATACATAATAATAATAATAGTAATCAAATTAAAATCCTCAAGTACACGTTGTTATAATCGACGGCCTTGTACTCATTATTGATAAACGTTGAAAAATCTGTGTAATCCCGGAAGGTGTGATCTCGATCGTTAATTAAAACGTAAAGTGATCAATCACTATGTAGTTCCGTTCGATATGCTTTAAAACGATAATCGAAAAGTCGATTCTCCGTTTTTCCTGCAGTACACATTGTATATTGGTTTCGTTTCCAACTATGTTAGTGAGAATAATAATAATAATAATATAATTTCAACGAGCTAGTACTATCATCTCGAATTTATTATCAGCGACGTGAATTTATTTCTATTATATCCTAGCCACAGTTACGAAGTAAATGCGTATATAAAAGTTCTCATACGAATATTTTTAAAGTAGAAGTATGTATATATATATATATATATATATATATATATATATATATATATATATATGCATGTACATATATGATGTGTAGGTACGTATATATGCGTGTATCAATTCTTTTTTATTTAATCATTTAAACGCATAAACCGTTTTTTTTATTTTTATTATTATACTAAGGCTCTACACACTGAGTTCATTTGACAGGCGACTAACTTCCTCGGTAAGTTTTACGTTATTATCCGAAAAAAAAAAAAGAATAAAAATGTATTCTTATATTGTGGGAATGTCCGTTAACATCTGTAATAATAATAATAATTTGAAATATATATATATGTACATATATTTATATAAAATAAATAATTATGTACTATCGGTTGCATGTATAGGATGCGTGTTATGGGCAGATATGTATGCGAATTACGTCCTAACGTTACTTTCTTCTCAAGACACGATAAAAAAAAAGAGAAAAAAAAACAATATTAAAAGATAATAACAAAATTTTTTAAAAAATGCGGAAAATAGCAACGCGTAATAAATCCTGAAGTAGGCTTGTATCGTGTGAAGAAGATGCTTGTATAAAGTTTATAAAGAGAACGATGACTACTAGGTGGTTATGTAGGTTTCATTATCTGCAAACACTGACGGTCTTTAATGTCTACATTCCACCTCGTCATTGTACGTTTTTAACCCGAGGAGTGACGAGTGAAAACCGATTTTAATGTAATATAAGATCGTGTATATACATGCATATGTATATGACACACATATATATATGACATATACATATATACGATTTATATTTAATATTCATATTATTAAGGAAAGTTATGAACTTGGACCAATCATTTTTGAGCTCAAGCTGTGAAAAAGAAATTCAAATATATAACGAGTTTCCGATAATAATGTCTATCATTTGACCTTGTTTTCTGCTTTAAAATCGTACAGGAAAACACGTGGATGATTAAAAATAAATTTGACAGCAATAAATGATGGCCAGAAATAATAATTTTCTACTGGTTCTTATATATATATTCTTATATATATATATATATATATATATATATGTGTGTGTGTGTGTGTGTGTGTGTGTGTGTGTTTGTGCGTGTGGATATGTATAAAGTTACGATGATAAATGTGTTTTTATCGTGACCCGATATCTTTTGAAAGAATCTTACTTATATACACACACACATATATATATATATATATCAACCTATATCTTGCGTCCTCTCCAACTGAAACCCTACAGTATTCACCACCTGCTGGATCTGAACTTATAACTTTCCATACTTTATCCAACCTTTTACTCTTAATCTAACTATCCTTCCGTGCCTCTGGCCTTAGATGCAGTATAAAGCACGTTAAATTAAAAAAAAAAAAAATGCTTGACGGAACAATTAAGAAATGTTAACTATAAGACGTGTTTATGTTACTATATAAATGTGCATGTACTATTTGTAAATTTAAACGAATACACGTTTTTTTTTTTTTTAAAAAAAATATTAGTTAATAGTATTGGTATGACATGGGGTTGACATTTTGTCGCTAAATGTATTTTTATTGCTTTTGGTAAGTAGAAAATCATTAATAATATTTTTAATCTAAAATTAACGTCCGGTCAAAGCATTTTCCCACTGAAAAACATTGAAGTATCTTGGAATGTTGATAGACGGTAAGCTTACTTTCACGTCACATATCGATCACTTCGTACATAAAAAAATTGTCTGGAAAGATTTATAATATCATACAAAAATTGCGACGAAACGTCCGTGCGAGCTTAAATACAATGAGAGGATCATGCTATACAAGGGACTCATACAACCAGTATGTGGATATGGTGCGAGTATTTATATGTTTCAATTCGCATTAAAAACACACGTTAATAAACATCGGAGAACATTTTTACTTAATATTTCTTTCTTGTACCGAACAATTCCTACCTCTGCTGCAAACATTATTAGTAATATCGCGCCACTAGATCTTTATGTTTTCGGGAGAATTACTGAATATCATTTACTAGACAGAGTTAGTTTATCACTTAACACCAAAGTGTTTAGATGGCGAGACACGAAGGTTGGCGATCAACATGGCGATGTCTTTTCTTGACATGGCAGACCTGAACATTTCAATAGGCGAATACCAACGATAAAAATCTTTTGACGACGATTTTTGAGTATGTCATTTTAATCTGTTGCCTAAGAACTTTCCTTCCATAATGAGACGAAAAATTTCGTATTTATCATGTGGCCCAAATATTTTGTTTTTCTTTCTTTTATCAAATTTAATAATTCCGGGCGCATAAATGTCATTGTAAACTTTTTTAGGTATTTTCTATCTATAGGAATAGACTTTAATTTTTCTTCATGTTTTACTATTACACAGTTTAAAAAACATATATGACGATTAAAGCTTGGCAGACAAGATGGGACTTTTCTAATATTTGTAGAAAAACACGTATGAATTTATCCCTAACTCCCTATAGAGATGTAAAGTGAAACAAATTAACATTTAAAAAAAAAATCATATCGCAGGTCATTTCTGGACATGGTAAATTTGGAGAATACATTTTTAGGTTCCGTATTAATAAGGATCTTGGTTTAATAGCAAGGTGTTCGCTTTTGTAGATGAAATTACGGCAGTACTTAAAAATGTAAAAGTAGCAGAAAGGTGCGTAGAAGTAATTAAGCGGGTACATGACCGTAATCTTACAATTAGTACGAATAATTACTCAAACAAATGGGACACGTAGAATTATAGAAACCAAAAATAATAACGCGTACAAAGGAATGTGCTCGTCACACGATAGTGATTATTGAATGTTCAAATAAAGGTAATACATTAGAAATGGTGCACAGATGTCTGGGCGATAATAATCGGATAATAACTCGAGGAGGAATATACAAACGGATAATATAGAAAAGGAACTGCGGTCAATAATATCAACTTTCTATAGACTACGTAATTATGTAAGTCAGAAAACAATGCGAATGGTATACTTTGCACTAGTAGAGTTCAGATTAAGATACGGAATACAAGCTCGTGGGGGGGGCTAACATCCAATATATGAAAAAATAATTATAAATAGGTTACAAAAAAGAGGCTTGAATTAAATATAAAGCTAAACACGAAGAAAATAGAATTTATACGGGAACACATCGAACACGTAGTTGGTCTTTATCGATTTAGAAAAATTCGAAACTACCTTCAGCGAAAAAGGAAACTATATTAAACTTGAAGAAAATATACGAATGAAATACGTGTTAAGAAAGATGTCGACATATAGATTGGCTGCAATGAGAATGAAATATGGAGAACGAACAGATAAACACATGATTACAAAAATGCTAAACAAAATACCGGAAAGTATATTGTGAAAATAAAAAGAATAGAAGAATTGAAGATAGAATTAAAACAACGGATAGAAAATGAAGAGAATGTAAAGAGTATAATTAAATGATAATAATAATATCAGAGATAATTCAGAAAATTGAATAGAATTGAAGAAATAATGATCACTTGAATATGGAGATGGTAACCCTAACGATGGCCGCAACTACCGATGCAGGTAATTCGAATAAGGTTTGTACATAAGAATATCGCGAGAGTGTACTTGAGAGTGAAGATGTGTACAAAAGCGAAATGTGACTGAGATTATGTATATATATCTGTGAGTGCGTGTGGGATCAAAAATGTTTAGCATTGTAAAATAATCGATATAAATTAAACAGAGATAATGTAGATAATAAGCGAAAGCTTGAACATTTAGATTGCGTATATTATATATATATAAATTACGTGGAAGTGTGTGAATATGTGTGCATGTGCTCCGCGTATTATCGTATAACGGTGTATTCGTGTATTATTTATTATACAAATATACCATTTAAAATGAACAATAATAATAAAAAAAAAAAAAATTAAAACGTAGTAATAGTAGTATCCTCCTTGAAACAGATTCAAGGTCAATTTCCCCAATATTGGGGAAAAAGAACTAATGCTAGAACACGTTAAGTGAATGCATATGTAAACTAATTCTTTAAAAGAAAGACCAATTTAAACCATTCGAGAATAAAAAAAAAATTAGATTTGAATAAGCGTTAGTTAAAGCAGCAGTAGTATTTATATATATATATATATATATATATATATATATATATATATATATATATAATATATATATATATATATAATATATATATATATATATATATATATATAATATGATACATTTGTTTGTTTAGCTGTCCAGGGTACTCTCAGCATCCGTCGCCAAACCCACATTTCAAAGCTGTCTATGCGTTTTTTATCTATCGCTTTCAACGTCCAAGTTTCCGACGCATACATAAATATTGAAAATATTAAACACTGTGCAAGTTTTTAATATTTTCAATACATAAATATTGAAAATATTAAAATCTTGCACAGTGTTTAATATTTTCAATATTTATGTATGCGTCGGAAACTTGGACGTTGAAAGCGATAGATAAAAAACGCATAGACAGCTTTGAAATGTGGGTTTGGCGACGGATGCTGAGAGTACCCTGGACAGCTAAACAAACAAATGTATCAATATTAAACAGGCTTAAAATTACAAAAAGATTAACCAGCCATGTCCAAATGAAAATAATGAAATTTTTCGGTCATGTTATGCGGCGACAGAATTCTATTGAGCGATTAATTATAGAGGGGAAGACGCCCGGAAAACGACCTCGAGGACGAGTCTACACCAGATGGACCGATTCCATAAGGAAAGCAACAGGGAAATCGTTTGTGGAATGTGCGCGAGAAACCGAAAACCGGAATAGATGGCGTACATTAGTACAAGAAGCAGTAACATGAATTGTGGTCACGACATCCCTTCGGGGGATTACGACTATTGAAAAAATGAATATATAATATATATATATATATATATAATATATATATATCGTACGCTTCGTTCAATCAGAGTGCATTTGTATTATTCGGTATAAAGTCGAAAATCTGAGATTCAGGGAAGTATTTTATTTTTTTAATTTGTTGTTATTTATTTAATTACTTGTAAAAATATTTTGATTTTTTTGAAAAATATTTGATATATATATATATATATATATATATATATATATATATATATATATATATATATATTAGTGAAATATATTTTTTTATTTTAAGTAGGTTCCAATCATATTTTTGTCCTTGACTTCGCAAATTTACCTCGAGGACCTGTATATATACATATATATATATATATATATATATATATACATACATACATATATATCAATCAATCAATCAATCATTTATTCACTCGTGTCCGAGTATGGAGTACCATCCGTTATTGATGTGTCCTGAGCTGACTAAGTAGCCCGAATCTCGCAGCACAATCCTTGCTGTATACGTTACATTTGAAGGTGCCAGCATTGCTGAATATTGTTCCTGCCCTGAGCACGCGATTACGTTTTTTCTTATCTGCCGCGATTTGAGCTTTTTTATCCGCACATTGTAGGCCATTTATAGCTGCACACTTCCATCCTTTCCTATCTATTGCTACTTTCTCCCATTTCTCGGATCGCGGATGTCCAATATGACGCTTTCCATCGAACAGTTGACCATAGAAAATCTTTTTGGGAATCCTGTTTTCACCCATTCTTATGACGTGTCCGGCCCATCGTAGATAATTCTTGTAAAGCAACAGTTGAATAAATTGACAATTTGCCGGCTGTAAAATGTCACGGTTTGACACCCGATCTTGCCATCGGACACGCAGTATTCTGCGCAATGAACGCTGGTGAAATGCTTCAAGTGAGTGTACGTTTTTTTTTGTATGGAGCGCAGGTTTCTGATCCGTAGGGTAATGTTGGTAATATGACAGCTTTGTAAATTATCATCTCGGTTGGTAAGAGAATGTGTTTGTTATTGAAGACTCTATTATTTAGCCTATTTACAGCGGCTGAAGCAGCTTGTATTCTGCTGTTTATCTCGTTATCTAGACGGATATTGTTACTTAATATGCTTCCAAGATATTTAAAGCTATCCACTTGTTCAATTGCAGTGTTGTTTGCTTTACGCAGGTTCTTCTTTCTGGGTTGTTGTCATTATCCGATAAAGTTATTACATTTCGTGATCCTAGTTTTAGTTTAAACATATTTCCATTTTTTCTCTTGTTTTTACCGCATGTGTATGGGTTCCGAATTCAACTTCTACTCCATTCCAGTTGAAAGCGACCATATAGGATATGCCGCCTGACATGCAAGATGTAACTAATAGTTTCCGGCCCACCAGGCCTGTTCCCATCGCCACAGACTTGTGTCGCCGCAGGACTTTGTCAAGAAGAAGAGAGGAAAAAGAAGAGATTAAAAAGAAGAAAAGGAAAAGAAGAGATTAAAAGCGAGTATATCCGGATGGCACAAGTACGCATGTGGGAACATAGGAGATGTTGCGCAGCATATTGCCTATACAGCTGCGCCAAGTGATCTGATGGCATGATTAAACCAAGACAACCAGGCTTGCTACAACTGTTGCTAATGCAGGCAGGTAAAATATGGAAAAATGGGATTATATATATATATATATATATATATATATTTATAGCCTATATATTTCACCGTTCGATAATCGAAATTCTAATTTTACTGCTGGCTATCAGCTGAACAAACTTCACTCTGCTGTTAATAATTACCTGAATGTTACCAACAATTTTCCTCTTGCCACTGCTAGCGAAGTTTTTAACCACATTAAAGCTACTAGGGTAAAAGGTTCATTAGGGGATGGACAATATTTCTACCACTGTTATTAATAAATTTCCGCTGAAAGTTTCGAAATTAAAAATTTAATAAAAATGCGATTTTAAAATTTGAATATTATCCAAACAGTTGGAGGGAAGCCAAAATGATTGCTCTTCCAAAACCAGGAAAGGATGCCACGCATACAATTAACGTAGGTCCATTAGTTTATTGAGCATACAGATAACCAAAAAATCATAACACGCAGTTTGGTTTTCGTCCGGGACAACATTCCACAGCAAGTAGCACGGGAGTTTATTCCATCAACGAGTCCAGGTCTACCATGAAAACATACTCGGCGGGTGTTCTTCAAGGTAGTATTTTGGGTCCATTTCTGTTTACTTATCTGATGCTCCTAATCTGTCTGATGTTCAGATTGTTCTTTACGCCGACGAAACAGCTCTTCTCTGTACTCCTTGTATACGTAGAGGAATTACTGATAAGTTACAATAAATCGAATCTTACAATTATTATAAAAAATAACAAATTGAGAGTTAAACTGCGATAAAACAGAGGCTATATTTTTCACCCGCAGGCGTCTCGTATTACCCGCTGAAATTTAGGGTTAATTCCACCGTAGTGAGTTTTTCAAAACGTGTTCAACTTAAATTCATGTATATGGTAAATATAAACATAGGAGGCTCGAACATAAAACTTTTTTATATGTGATTATTATATGTGACGCTTATTTTACGATTTATTATTTCCTCTATATTATTTACTTATTGCGTATAACGTGTGTGTCATTCTTTTGTTCTATTTCATCATTAATATTGTTATAACTTTTTCTTTTTCGCTGTACAATTTTTATGTTTTTTTTTACTGTCATTACATTATAAGTATAAATGTATATATTATTATTATTATTATTATTATTTAAATTAATGCGCCATATACAGCAAGTAATCACAGAGGAAAATAAAAGTATTAAAATGTAGGAAGAGGATGAGTCTGGATAGCGTAGAAACGTTGTCACCGAGCGGTAGCTGTAATGAGGATGAAAGACCGTAGTATTGGGATCCCCCTATAGGCTGTATTGAGGACACTCTGTCAGTATATGTTGGACAGACGGTGCAATGTTGCAGGGCGTACACAACGGAGCTTCTAATGTATGAAGAAGATAAGCATGTGTTAGTTTAGTGTAGTCCAATCGGAGTCTGCTGACAACTAGATTATCTCTTCGATGTTGTAAGTGTGTCTTCTCCAAGGTGTTATTTTTGGTTCGATAGATCGTAGATTGTTTAATGTTGATACGGATTGCCATCCGAAGTAATGATGGTCTCGTGAACCTCTTGGGGTGTGCGAATGGAACTGGTAAATTAGGCACCCGAGGTAATACAGTTGCTGCTTCCTTTGCTGCCCTGAGCTAGTTCGTTTTCAGCAATTCCAGTATGAGCTCGGATCCCGAGGAATTTAACGGATCGTTCGGTATTTTTAGTAATTAATTCTACAATTGTTTCCGCTGTATGATGTCTATTGTTGTTAGATTTATTATGAATAGCGTTCGAAATTTTATATATTACGCGTTTTTATATTTGAGCCATTTTGGGCGTTACGAAATTATTATTGAAAATTTTTCTTATTATTATTTCCCGTAAATTATGTTGAAATATACGTTGTCGTTTTCCTTATATACATTCTATGACACACGAGCACACACGCGTGCGCGCATATATGTATATATATTATAATATATATATGTATATATATTATTATATATATATATATATATATATATATATATATATATATATATATAGTGTTGTATATACATGTAATACGTATGCATGTGTATAAGTGTGTGTAGTGTATATCGTGCGTTTATGTGTACATATATATATATATATATATATATATATATATATATATATATATATTATTTTAACCTATATTTATTTATTTATAAACATTTGTCACACGCTTACACTGTCGATAGTTCATTTTGTTACAATTTCTTCCGGGGAGCTAGCTTGTCGACCGATTCCATTCGTTAACATTTATCGCGCTCAGATTATTTCCTTAACGACTACAATTACTGCTGTCGCTTTGTTTTTTCGAAAATAGAACAAATCGTGTATTTGAACAATTAAATTATTAAGCGAACAAGTACACGGTGTTTCGTATAAATTCGTGATTTATTTATTCTGAATAAAATTTCTCCAAGACTGATTTATTTTATATTTCGTTGGCGTAGGCGTTGAAATTGACGAAGTTTTCAAAAATGCCGGAGGATACGAACGAGATTTCGGTGGATGCGGCCTTCAAGCAAATTCGAAAAAATACAGCCTGTTTTTACGTATGGCGTGTAGAGGTGAGTTTTCAAAAATAATAAATATAAAAATAAACGAAAATAAATTTCCGAATTTCTAATCAGTCAGCAATTGTTATTTAAAAGCGATACGTAAAAATCAATCACCCGTATGGAGGACGCGATCCTCCTTATTCATCGGATTAAACAAGTAATGATGAAGAAGTGTTACGTATTCTTCGTGAATAATCAGAAAGCACCAGGTGCTAACTCGGCAAAATACATCGGAGGGGACTGCATCTGGATATGCTAAGTTAACTTGAAGATAGCTCGCATCGATGCAAAAACTCGTCACATTAAATTGAATCATAGGGCGACATTCTAAAATGAAGTTAGAAAATATACGATTAATTTAGACTAAATAATACGATCAATCTGGACGTATTAAAGCTTCGAACGAGCGAATTATTAAAATAAATTCCTTCGTACGATGATAGGGCTATTTTCAACGAAGCGAATGAACGCCGATTTAACAATAAAGTGGATTAATGATCGCTGATTCGGCTAACCGGCATGATAAAATACTCTGTAATCATCCGAATGCCGATCAAGATGTATTAACGTCTTGAACTAGATGACTTAGCGACGTGATAAATAATGAATAAATAACAAAGCCTAGCCCCGGTGGGCTGTGTTTATAACGGGCGGTAATTTTATCGTTAATTAATTATAATTATTACTTATTTATATAATTACTTCTGAGATTGTAAAAAAAATCTATTGGCAAGTTTCCTAACGTCTTGCTGAATTGTGTTTATGCATATATCCGAATGATTCACCACCTACTATATTTGGCGTAATATTATATTTCGCAAACTGCGCGTTTTAATTGGTACGTTCATTTTTTATACACCCCATAAACAAAACGCATGGTCTTCAGAGCAGTTTTGTATAAAAAAAACACGATTTTTTTCCGTATCACTTCTGTTCTGGGTTCTATAAGGAGCAACTGCATCTGAGTCTTACGCGTATGCGTTCTCCAGCTTAATCTACCGTCTGGAAATATTGAAATTCGTTAAAGTTATTCAGCGATCATGTTCCAAGACGATTATTGTCGAATATAAGGCAGGCTGATTTTTCTGAGTTTATTTCTATCGGAGCTATTATTTAGTCGGAGAGCAGTTAGCCGGTTGTGATTCGTCCGACTTCGTCGCTATTATCTAGCAAATAGCCAACGGATTAGAGTGTCTATCTAGCCTTTGCAGGTATCGAGCGTAGAAAATTGGCCACTTAAAACACGACAATTGGAAAATATGGCTAGCGGATAAAAACCACTGGAACAACGTAATAAATACTAATATATACAAATAACAATAATAATAAGAATAATTAAATTAATTAAAAAACAACTAAAAAATGAAATAACGCGCGAAAAGTGCGATGTGGAATGAGTAAAATTCAAATGAATTGTGTAACTCGAAATAAGAAAAATAAAATAGGAAAAGCGACAGTGAAAATGAGACAGTAACTGAGTGTGAGATACGAATGAGGATAATCGTGCATCGAGTTCTGAATGCTGAATAGCGGTATCGTGCAAATTTAAACAGATAAGTAAAATGTTTATTGTTAATTCTTCGTCGACGAGCAATTTTGCTCGATGAAGCGTGTAATAATTAATAAGAAAATATATAAATGTTCACGTTTTATATCGTCAAATGTACGTTTTTGAAAAAAACAGTACTAGTAGTAGTAGTAGTATCCTCCTCGAAACATGTTCGAAGTGAAATTCCCCAGTATCGGGGAAAAAAGAACTAATGCTAAAAAAAAAAAAATAAGAAAAAGTATACGCATGTACGGATATAAAAAATATAAAATTAAACAATTTAAAATTAAAAACCAAAAGTTAAAATTCAAAAACATTAGTTAATCTTAAAAATTAATAAGAGTAAAAAATAATGATAAAAAAAATTTAAAATGACAAACAAAACTGTAGACCAATAAAAGTTTTCAGAGTTCTATTTCAAAAGTTTAACAACTACTTTATTAAATAAAAAAGGAAAATATAAAAAAGTATCCTGATTATATGAGACGGTGTTTTATTCTAGAAATCATAGTCTTAGCACAAAAACGAGAAAATTCTTTAAATTCCGTTTTACTATGTAATATTCTAGAAAGATCAGATCTTTCATAAATTTTACCGTCAGGGTTACAGCCACCAAAAATATGCACCGTCTTGTAATCCACAGAATGGACACATGTTAGTTAAAGATAATTTAAAACGGAAAAGATATTCATTAAATTTACCACGAGTGCTAAGCAACTGCGTTATATAAAAATTAGGAACAAAAAATTTACATCTAATCCTATCCTTAAAATTAGGCAATATATTATGAAGGAATTTATGATTTACCTTCTGCCAATGATCATTGTAATCATTGCAGAGCGTGTTATAAATATACTTAGCAAAACATCGTTTCGATAAAATATAAAGAAAATAGACAGACTTCGAAGTAAATGTCTCAAAACTAATTTGCATAACGAGTGAAGAATCTCATTAAATGAACTTATTGAAAGCTCAAAATGTACTCTGAATATAATGGGTATATATTAATTTTTGTGAAATTGTGGGAATATTTGACTAAACAAAAGTACGTTATAGTTGAAAAAAATATATTGTCAGATTATAGCATAAGGAAAACCTTTGAAATATAAAATGCCACTAGTGAAAACAAAATATGAGAAGAACAAACCGATAGGTACATGACGACAAAAAAAGATCTATACCGGAGGATGGAATATCAAATAATAAAAAAAAAAAAAAAAAGAGGAGAAGGTGAAAATATCAATAAAATAATACAATAATACGCGATGATATTTAAATCGATGAAGAAACGAACAGGATAAAATTTAACGCTAAAGAGGTAAACAGAAAAACTGAGGATGGCTCGCTATTACGAACTGAGATAATTGTGTTTTTTTTTTTGTACCGACCAAAAGAGGTCATAAACACGATATCTAAATTAAAATTCTTCTTTCAGAACAACTTGTCCCAATGGAGTAGGTTGTTCGCTGTCTTTGTGTCAGCTCATTTCGGCACTGTTTTCTTTTCAGTCGTCTTGATGGCTTATCTGGCAAAGTGAATGTTGACATCCGTGTTATAAGCGGATTTGAACTGTGACTAAATTTTTCATGCATTTTCTTATACTGATGTTTGTACATAGTCGCAAGCGTAGGTATATCCAGATGATTGTGCATGATGCTGTTGCGAACATAATTGAGACAAAATTAACATCAGAAGACAAATATGCGAGAAAGTAATGCAATTTTCGTCTATTTAAACCGGGGCGCTCGTGTAGTTTACAAATAGTCGGTTATTACTCAAAATTACTTATTTTTACATACTATTATATATTATATATATATATATATATATATATATATATATATATATATATATATATATATATATATATATATAATTCTTGTTTTTAATTTATAATATGGGCTACGTTGTTTTATATAACGTTCGTACAGTGACGGGTAATAAAATTTAAAAAGTGAAATTACTATTATTTTTTATAATATGCGCTACGTTAATTTATATAATGTTTGTACAGTGACGGAATAATATCGAATAAATTGAATCGAATCGAATCGAATTATTACTATTACTATACGGAAGTAATATTATTTTATTTTTTTAAATTGTATTACTCATCCGGCGTTTGCGATTTACACATTATATATTTAGTTAGTAATTTTTTTCTCTGGCAATAGAGAAAGAAGTTTGATTTAATTTGATTATTATTACTACTATTATTGTTGTTACCTATAGCATTATTCCCCCGGTTTCTTCTTATGATTCGTTATTATTGTTAGAATGAAGTTCATTTTATTATCGAGATTCTCTTTTTGTTCATTTGTTTTGGAACGTTTCTCACTTCATTACGTACTTGTTGTTAACCGCAACCAGTTTTTCCGGGAAGCCATCGTCTTAATTATTGTAAAACATTATCAGAGCTCCGCTTCCGTGAACGCTGCTACGTGGCGGATAACGTTTGCAATTCGGTAAAATGGTGCTCTCTTGCCTTATGTTAAAGGCGATAAATGACTAGCGGTTTCTTCATTTTTCTTAATTTCTTTTCGTAATCATTCATGATGACGATGATTAAATTATTTCGGACAATGTTAATTTCGTTTTCTTTTTAAACTGCATATATATATATATATATATATATATATATATATATATATATATATATATATATATACACATACGCAAAACACTCAAGAAGTAAGTTAACAAGTGATGAAATTATATATATATATATATATATATATATATATATATATGTATATGAATTCAGCTGCTTTCAGAAGATTTCTTTTAAAACTGGCCTGTAATCTATTATGTTAAAACACACACACACACACATATATATATACCTTCATTTATTTCGTGTAGCGTTTTATACATAAACAGTTGTTTTATAGAAACACAAATTCTTTAATTGCTCCCATTCTTCTGAGGTAGATATCCTCTCTGAGTCACGAAGAAGACCAGATGCTTTCTACAAACCAGCTCAACCGGGAAAAACAACTTCATTTTAAATATATTTCTCACGAGAACTGTCAAATTCTTTCTTTTTTAAGGTAACAAAGAATCGGGAGAATGTAACTATATTGTATATATATATATATATATATATATATATATATATATATATATATATATTATATATATATGCATCCACATGTGTCTATGTGTGAGTGTTCGTGAGAGCGTGTGTATTTTTATGTTTTTTTTTTGTTTTTTTTTATAATTATGTTAATTTGTTAAATAAAACATTTCATTCTTTAACACGTCTAATTTTCTTCTGGCTTATGTAGAATATGCATTTAGTCAGCATTCCGAAAGATCAGTACGGTACATTTTACGAAGGCGATTCTTACCTGATCTACTCCGCGTCGGAATTTGGGAAATCGACAAAGCCGGTTACGAAGGTAATGTAATTTATGTAAACGATTAATATATTAAAAAAAAAAAATTGTGAAATTTTCAAGTACAAACGGGCCATATTTTTGTTTTTCTGTTTTAACGATATCAGACTAACTTAAAAGTTCTTACTTATAAATAAATAAATAAATAATTTTATTTCGTCAAATATCGGCCGAAGACCTCCCACCTATAAATATACTAACAATGCTATATAACATATAAGCATGCATACCGGGCATCAATAAATAATAATAGATATATGAACACCGTTTTTCTTCTATTCCGTTCTATCCGAGCCTAATCGCAACCAAGTCAAACCCATCCGCTGTCTTAGGCCTACTTTAAACGGTTGTCTGCTTGCACTTTTTTTTATTATAATCTGAAATCCACTTGGTTATACATTTGCCGCCAAACCATCCCCATGAATCACGCGGTGACCCAGTTTCATTTTAGGCTGACTTCCCTTTTCGCAATGTCTTTCATTTTGATTTTATGCCTTATGATTTCCAAACGGATTCGGTCAATGCTACTAATTCTAAGTACAGCTCTCTCCATTGCTCTCTCTGTACAAGACTAATTCTGTCAATATATGTGCTGCTTTCGTAGAGACCACGTTTGACAGCCATACAGCAAAACTGATACGACGTATTTTTCCGCAATACTAACTTTTGCTTTTAGGTTAATTGTCTAGCTTCTATTTTTTAGAATTTACACTCCAAAATTTGTTCCATGCTGCGGTAATTCTTCTTGTCATTTCTTTATCAATCCAATCGTCAAATAATAAGCGCTGGCCCAAATAAATTGCTTCCTGCGCGTATTCCGATTCTTCTTCATTAAATTTCTACAATTACGGTAGAGTTCTTCTAACATTATGGAAAGTTCGTTTGCAGATCCCGCAAATAAAATTATGTCGTCTGCAAATCTAAGATTATATAAATATTGTCCGTTGATATTTATTCCTTTAGATTTTTCTTAAAGGAAATTCAAGTACCGTATTTCTTAACTATATGTTCTTACCTGTAACGATGTTTAAATACCTAATAACGACTTTAACTACTTCATCAAATACGTCCGAATCGTTGAGGGGATTTTTTCTTTCCCGAAATATTTTGGTCACTGTCGATGTTCAATTTTGAATCACGTCGCAGTAAAATACCGAGAGAATACGATTTTTATTCTCGTTTTACATTAATCGGTTGATCGTACGTGTGGCAAAAATTTTTATAACTCGGCGTCAGTAGGTTGAGTGATCTCGTTATATTGTGCTGGTCATATCAACGGGAAAACGAAGTAATTACCGTATTAGCTTCGTACGTGTCCACTCACGTTATGTCCGGTGTGGAAATTACGCATTCCTCGGATTTAACGTTGATTAGATTTTTCTTTTTTCGTTCTTTGCTTCAAATCTAGTTGATGATAAAATATTTATCATCAACTAGATGATATGAAGATGATATGAAGAGGATAAGATATTGGAAAATCAAAAATATCTGCTCAGAAGCGAACTAATGAGGTAGCTAATTTCGAAAGAAGTTATACGTAATTTATGATACTTTTTTTATGTAGTCGATGTGGAAGAATGTCGTTGAAAACATACCAGCGAGTTATCAGTCTTCGATATGTCTATATTCTGTTTTAGGTATTGAAATGGCGGTCAGTTGACAAGGAAAGAAACAAGGGTAAATCGCTAAATCGTCGGTGTGATGACTTGAGAGTCGTCGGGAAAAATTTGATTAGATTAACTCAGGATTGTAATAACTGCAGGAAATTAGGAAAAGCCCAACAGTGGACTGATATAGGCTGAAGATGAAGGAGTCTGTTTACGTTGTTGTTATACTCGTAATTCAACGGATACTTAATTTTAATCGAGGACCGAATAATCCCTGAAAGTTTCTCGTTTTTATACCCAGTCCCATTTTCTAAGCTTTAATGCGATGTGGCCAATATTAACGACTGGTCGAGGTGTACACAAAAGTAGTTTGTTCTATCACTATGTTATTCATTTTTACTATATATATTTCTTGTGATTTATTTTCCTTTTGATAAAAATAACGTAACTATTTTTAGTTTTACTTATAACGTTTCTCGGGACATATGTAAGAGGATAATTACCATCTGCAAGTGTTAGTCGTAGAAGCGTCATTAGTCTGCGGAATGTTAGCAGTAAATATTGAGTATAAAATTAGTCGGAGCATACTGGCCTGCGAAACATATGCCTGAATTTTTAAGATAGACGTTATTTAATATGAACGGGACAGTTTCTTCTCTAGAAGAAGAAAAACTTTATTCATAAATAATAAACATATTTATAAACATGGTGTATATATATATATATATATATATATATATATATATATATATATATTAGTGTCCTACCGAAGCCGAAACCGAAACCGAAACCGAAACTTATTTAGACATATTAAACTTTCTATTGTATATTAAAATCTGGTGTATTTTATACACAAATACAGACAATTAACTCGTGTAAAATACAATAAAAAGTAATAGTTGCAATATTTAACAAAGATAGTTATTATTTATGCTATATTCACAATTTGACATTAAATAATAAATTGAAATTAGATTTAATATTCCTAATTAAAAAGTCTTATATTGTACGCTAAGAAAAGTAATTTTTCTTCGTTTTCACCAAGCAGGTTACTCCGACGATCTGCGTATATTTGTCTAGCGGCACTAAACAACTGCTCGCTGGGAACACTAGTAGGTGGAACAGAAAGATACTTTAAAACAGCTTTTCTCAGGGTAGGATATGGACTACTGTTCCAATAACAATATATGTCAGCATTGCGTTGCAATAATGGCTCCGACAGATAAGATTGAATTATTTTTTTCAAAACAGTTTTTTGATCTTCAGATATGGTTGCCTGCATCTGTTTAGGAATATTATCGTGTATATCTCAAAGACTCTCTATTTCTCGCTGTAGGTTGGAGGCTGGCAATACCAATTCTGTAGAAACTGAGGGAACATTTTCTCCACCACCAGAAAGTAGAGGATCCTCTACGTCGTCGTCATCCTCTGTCAAAAAAGATATTATTTCTCTCATTGCAGCATCCACTTCATTGGAATTGAGATATTTCGATTTAAATCTTGGGTCCAGCATTGCGCAGCCATCAATGAAGGGTGCCTTTTTATAAAAGAAAATTTGGTATTCAATGACTCGTACAATGAGTTTTTCATATTTGTCAGCATCTCATCTTCCTTTTCGGATCGAACTTGTAGCTTGCGCTTTAATAATGATATCAAAGGTATTACTATTGATATGCATGCGCCATCAAATGATAAATCAAGTGCGGCCTCATAGAAAAATTTCAAACAGGCTGTGAGGTTCGTTAAAACATTCCATTCATTACATAAAAGAGTATCAATTTTACCATAAGTATATTGGTAATTAAACACAAGTTATAACCGGAAGTTAGCCGAACGACGCGCGACAATTAATGAGTCATAATTACACTAAGTTTCGGCGCGGCCGAAGTTTCGGCTAATATTTGGCCGAAACCGAAACTGTGGCCGAAACTCGATTTTTTGGCCGAAACTCGATTTTTTGGCCGAAACTAGCCGAAACCAAAACCGAAACCGAACCTTTGGTCGGTCTTTAATATATATATATATAACAGTGTAAATGTTCCGGAAAGTGCGTAAAAAAAGCGCCCTTAACGTTAGTGCTTAAAATAAAATTATAAGAACATAAAATAAATTATATAAAAGAAGAAAAGTAATATATATAATACAGGTAAAAAATTACAAAAAAAAAAAAAAAAAAAAAAAAAAAACTATGCAATATATTTTATTATGGAAATAAATATGTTCATAAAAAAAAGAAACAAATATACAATATACATATACTATAAAACACATATAACTATATATATATATATATATATGCATACACATGTAATCACATATACAATATATACAATATGAAGACATATAAGTACTTAGTAGCATCTGATCATAAATGATAGATTCACCAAATGCTGAGTACATGCTTTAGTCGCCTTTCTTCTCTAGATGAATGATTACCTTTGCGGTTTAAACAGGAAATATTCTGAGCATTTGATGAGATGTCATTATTATGGCTACATAAGATTCAGAAATATGTTGCAAAAAATTACAACTCGGACCAGATCGACATTGAGAAGCATAATGAGCAAATCGCAAAAAGTAGAGAGAGAGACCGGAGTGTCTGCCAATAATGTAGCTGTTTCGATTGTATGTCAATATGTTTTATTTTTAGGTCGACATATCTGTTCCACGTTAGTTTACCTGTCTAGATGAATCTTTAGATATTTAGTGCAACTCTATTGGCCGATTAGTTCCTAATTTAATTTTACGGACGGACAGGTTATATTTCGCAAAGTAAATGTGATTTGCGTGCGTTTACTTCCGTTAACTCTAATTGCTCAAACGTTTATCGAAATCCTGCTAAACTAAAACGAAACGTGAGACTTTTATGACGTCGTCACTAACTGGAAAATCAGTCGTTAGTCACGGATAAAACACACTTTCTTGTGGCCCGCCAGCACGAACGTGGTTGACAGTAAAGTGTTCGTTTCCGAATTTTACTTAGTATATACGATCCTCGAAGTACAATTTAAGAAAAGGGTAATGCGAATGAGGAAATATCTTTTAAAATTTATATAATAGACCATGATGGCTTCAAGAGTTGCCCGACATCTAGGAACATACTTAAACGTACATGTTTAACATTAAAAGCTTTTTATATAGCATGTACAATTCGGTGCATCTGTTCGATGCTCGGGTATTTCATGTGCAATTGAACCTGATGCTTGGGAATAATATTCACCTATTCTGGAATCGGATTTAACCGTTTTAATATGCTTTTTCTACGCACTTTTGACGAGACAAAATACTGCAGGGGAAACGACGCATTAAAAATATTATTAATAAACGATGTCGATTTGCTGAGCGACTCTGATTACAATCTATCTGCCAGTACTGAAATCCAAGTGCGCAATTTTGAAGTGGAACTTCTATTGACGCGGTATATATGGGGAGTTAACCCGCAAAACGAGCAAGCCGAATTAACGGACGGATTATATACATACATATATTATATATATATGTATATATATATATATATATATATATATATATATATATATACGAACGCACGCAACACGCACCATATATAACCACATTTTATTGCGTTGGGTGTGTCAAGGTTTATAACGAACAGAAAAAAAAATATACGAGTATATA
Organism: Coronaproctus castanopsis; assembly: GCA_032883995.1. Lineage (NCBI taxonomy): Eukaryota > Metazoa > Arthropoda > Insecta > Hemiptera > Monophlebidae > Coronaproctus > Coronaproctus castanopsis. The sequence goes on along the minus strand of CM065054.1, from coordinate 86,882,129 downwards.
TATATCCTGTTCACATGTACACACTACCAACATCCGCCTATCAAACCACGTTTTGTTGCCTTAGGTGTGTCAATGATATAACGGACGGATATATATATATATATATTGTTCGCATCTACCGCACTGCACCACCTTTTTCAACGACTTCTGATGGATGAGAAACCTTCCCTTGGTCCCTTAATATTTCGAACTAATTTTCGCAGACTGAAGTCAGATGTTTTCAAAATTCTTCTAAATAACGTTGTAATTAACGAACTGCATTCTTTTGATTTTACTTCATTTTAAATTAAGTTAAACAGGGGTAACATTTTTTTTAAATATTTTAAATGAAGTTTATTCTTTCTATTTTTTGAATTTACAGTGTAACTTTTAAATTCTTCTCTTAATTCTTCGTTATTGGTATTAACCGTAAAAATTTTCGACCGTTTTGAGAAATTTGAAAATATTTATTAAGCGTTTTCGTTTATTCCAGCCTTACGAAATTAAAGGTCGTTTGGAAATGCATATTCATTTTTGGCTCGGAATGGAAACTAGTAAAGACGAGTCTACTATAGCGGCTTATAAATGTGTCGAATTGGACGGCTATCTTTCCGGAGCCCCTGTTCAGCATAGAGAAATACAGGGTAAAGAATCGGCCAGATTTAAAGGATATTTTAAATCAGGAATGAGGTAATTTTTACGGGCCTTATTATTATGATATACATTCACAATCACTATAATAATAATAATAATAATAATGATAATAACTATAATTATAATGAGCCTTACACAGCGCATAACAAAATTGCAATAAACACGAATATTTATTGATATTACATAAATAATAGAGTTGCAGTTATAGTTAAAAGATTATTAACCCGAAGATAGTTTCCATCTCCAATAACATTATAAATCTGCTTATAAGATGTTATCGTCCCAATCAAGAGCGAGAATTTCCTCTACGAACTGTTGATATCCTTCTTAAAAATAATCCTAAACTAAATGCTATTGTTATTGAGGACGTCAACATCCGTTTACCTTCCCACGAAACTAAAATTAAATTGAATAGAAATTATTGGCGGACTCTTCGAATAATATGACGGATATCGGTGATGGCAAAAGTAACGAACTCGTTGTGTTTTTTTTTCTGCATCCGGTCGACTTATATACCAATGTTTGTCCAGTAGCCTATCAATTTTAATGTGTCTTCTCCGAAATGAGTGTAGTCTTGTCGGATCGAATTTGTAATTGAATAAATGGTTTCCATCTTGCTTTTCACCACATTGACATTGATCATCTTCTGCCGAACCCCATTTAAGTAGGTTGAGTTTCGTCCGCGCGGTACCACTTCGTATTCTATTTAGTGTTCTCCAGGATGAATAATTCAGGTTTGTTTTTTGTTTTGTTTTTTTAGTTCAAACCTTTATTTAGTTTTTTAAATCTGAACGCTACTACGTTTGATTAATTTATATAAACTGATTGTAACAGAAGACAATGGGTCGGAAACAATTCAATACTCGCAGGTAATGTATGCCATTTTATTTAGATAACATCTCATCTCTATGCTTTAGAAATTTCGGACAAACCCAAATTTAACGCTCAATATACAGTCGTTAACAACGCGTCACACGTGTATCATCCGAAATGATGCCGAATTTAGTAAGATGTGAGTTAGATCCCAAGTACGTAGTCTAAATAAAGTTGATATATAATCTGTCGAAACGTTCTGGTATAATTTTAAGACGAAACCGAATGTACCAAAGTATTTTTTCCTTTTATTCTGACTTTCGGCGATGTAATACCGTTGAAATTAGTAAAAATGGTTTAATCTTTGGGGTAACATATCGGTCGAATTAGCATTTAATGTTCTCGCACGGAACGCTTGATAAATTATAACGCGTTAATTCATCGATCACCTCGTTTTACAGCCTACTGAAAGTGATTCTGCTGCCTGGTTATTGTCAGCTGTCCACATTTGGAGTCTTTCTACTACGCGGTTCGGATTCTTTAGTTCATTCACTGTTCTAAGGAAGCTGCGCCTAGATTTTAATCGGCTTTTAGGCTAATCCTGTATAGCAATGCGTTCATCATCAATTGTGTTCCATCTTTTCTTTTTCGCTGCCACGTCTCTTCTAATTTCTGATGGTGCTATGCCATCAAGTTCGTATAGTTCGAATAGGGGCCTTGATGATCTTAAACAGCCAGCTACTGCATGCCTCATTTAAAGCAAAATTCGTCACAACGGAGGAGCGGCATGGAAAAAATGGCATCGAGAGAAGAAAGCTTATTTATCATTCGATGAAAAATACCGGGGGAAAAATGCGAGGAAAGAAAGGAAATAAAAAAAACAATTAAATCACTAACATTTATTTTCTCGTGAAAAACGCAAAGCTTTTCGGCATTTACGCCATTATCGAGCGAACAAAAAATTTTTGTTAAAAAATCATAATTTTAAAAGTATAAATTAAAAATAATTACTTAAAAATATTCGACAGTGACGGTGAAACTATATTCCGTAAAATTTTATTCCGCTTGGCTGTTCTGTTTATTTTTTGAATTGTTGAAATTGAATATATTAACATCGATATATTTGCTTATTGATTTCGGGTTTTTTATTAATTTCTTTCGATTTTTGTGTATTCTGCAAAAGTTGTATACTGATGGAATTTTAAATTTTCATTTACTGTCGCAATGTATGATCTCCAATAGTCAAATATATAAAATATAAAAATATACAAACACGACAAGTTTTTTAAAAACACAATTTTACCAGTAAAATGAAAAATAAGTATTTGAAATATCACCGTCGCATATTTTTAAGTAATTATGTTTAATTTATACTTTTAAAATTATGATTTTTTAAAAAGAATTTTTATTCGCTCGATAATGGCGTAAATGCCCGAAGAGCTTTGTGTGTTTTTTTTTTCGCAAGAAAATAAATGTTAGCGATTTAACTAATTTTTCAAGTGATTTTTTTTTCGCATTATAAAAAATTAAAAAAAAAAAAGGAAATAATTACCAACGGCCTTATGAAACGATAAAATTGACGAAATAATAAAATCAGCCAGGTATCGGGAAATATGAAACACGTTGATGTACGTCATCTTTTGACAAGAACAAAATACTAAATGGAATATAGAAAGTTGAAACCTGAAACGGAGTCGTTTTTTTTTTTTACAATTGAAGAAATTTAAGGAGCTGCGACGAGGAAATTTTCAAAAGGCGCGGTAAAATTGTTTTAGAACGTGCCAAACGCAATTTTTTTTACGCGTTTTTACTACGACGACGATTTCGTTACTGACGAGGGTGTAAATTTCGAGTAATAAGGTAATTTCGATTATCGAAAAACTTAACGAGAATTCGCGAATTAAAATAATCGTTAAGTTGTTTCTTAATTTTTCTTTTTTTTTTTTTAGAAGAGTTAGCGATTTTATATTTTAATTATTTACGTTTATATATTCGCAGATTATTGAAAGGAGGAGTTACTTCGGGACTACAGCAGACCATAACGAATAATCGATCGTTCGAGGCTAGATTATTTCAGATTAAAGGAAGAAGATCGCCTATCGTCAAACAGATGCCGTCTATATCGTGGGAATATTTTAATAGCGGAGACGCGTTTATTTTGGACACGAAAGACGTCGTGTTCATTTGGATCGGTCAACATGCTAACAGTATGGAAAAATTACAAGCGACGAAGGTTAGAATTTTTTCAAATCCCCCCTCCCCCCGAATTAGGCCATCTAAGGACCACGTGTAATAATTTATACACGATTCTCTCTCTCTCCAGCCAATACCATCCTCTGATGTTCTTCTTTTTTTCATCCGTACGTATTAGTTTTTTTCTTCTGTTTTTCTTTGAAACGTTCGAAATTTTCAATTTTCTTTAAATAGTTCTCCACTCTGGATTTCTTCTATCTTCATTTCGTCCAAGTCTCCTTTTTAACTTCTCTAAACCAGCTGATTCTTGTATTCGGATTTTTATTAAAAAAAAAATCGAATATTTTTTTTGATAATCTTCCGGGCTCCAACCTTTTAAGATGACCGTAAAATCTGACTCTTACGCGTAGTATCTGTTTATTTTTTCGACTACTTCGTATAGTTTTTTATTAGTTCTTAATTTCCACGTATCACATATCTTTGTCCGAGGATTTTCCTGATTACCTTTCTTTCTTTTCGTATTAATACTGTTTACATTGTAAGACATACTGACGCGTATATGCGTAGATATATATTTGTACGCATGGCTTTATTTACAGGTAGCTGTGCAGTTAAGAGACGAGCATAATGCGCTATCGGTGGTATTTGTAGACGACGGTAAGGAAAGTTCATTACCGAGCGCTGAGAAAACTTTATTCAGCGTTTATTTAGATCCGAAAGTGAGACGCGGCTTGAAAATTGAATCGGACGATGATAAATTAGCGGAACATTCGGTATATTCGGATTTGAAATTATACAAATGCTCGGACGAAGGTGGAACCTACAGAATAATGGAAGTTAAAACCGGGCCACTATTCCAGAACGATTTGAACTCCGACGTAAGTGTATTATTACGAAAGATAACACCGTGAAATTCTGAATATTCTTTTTCTTATTTAATTTCGATATATATATATACGAAGTCGGGATGGGTCGAGATTAAAAATTTCCGATTGTGGTTAACCGATGATCGACTTGAAGGAATTTTTAAACTAGGGAGTTGCTTAGAAAAACCAAAACTCAATCTGAATTCTCACTTTCACCGCGCTAGATATAGTTAATGAAGTAAAGGCGTAGGTTTTTTTTTTTTCTAATAGCGCATTTGCTAATACAACGCAAACCGCGTGCTCCACGTTTTATACGCGGGAGATTCATTTTTGTTCAGTTTCAGTTATCACGGCATCCTATAACGAGAAGGAAAGCGCGTCATGGAACGTTAGGTTCTGCGATTTGCGATATTCGGTCAATTAGTTTACTTAGCAACTTACGTAAGAGATCACGAAAAAAAAAAAAAAAAATGATTCTAACGGAGAAATATTCTGATATAATCGACCCCAATGTGTATAGTTTCGTTAAAATATTATCTACGACTCGTCGGATATTCAGAGAGTAGCCGAGTAGTTTGCCACATGTAATTCTAATCGTAATAAACGCTGATAACTGTTCGACGCTGCTGAAACGTTCGATACTACATAGCGCTCGGACGTTTTATACGAAATGATTAAATATAAAAAATTAAATTAAATTAAATTAAATTAAATTAAATTAAATTAATTAGTAGTTATTTACGCGATAGAACTTTTTACATAACTGTCGTTGATTCAGTCTGTTCGATTAAAACCGGTTTAGGAAGTATTCTCCGTAAGGAAGTGTGTTCGGATCTTTTCTTTCGCATTATGTTTATACGATATTCCGAAAGGGCACGAATACTCCACCTAGATGATGCGGATATTTTCCGTAGCGCATTTAACTTCAAATCGGCACCTATTCTCAAATATTATAATAACTGGAAAAATTTAGCATTAATCCGTCGAAAACCGAAGCCTATTCTTTACACGCGGACGACTAAAATTACTGAGTAATCCGACGGGGAGCAACATTAACTAGTCGGATCAAGTTCGATATTTAGGCGTTGTACATAACTTGACTAAACGTATCATCTTAATTTCGAAAACTGATAAATCAATTCGTTCCATATTATTATTATTATTATCTTAAATTAACGTGCACAGCAGCTAAGGCTAGAGGCACGGAAGGAGTAGAGGAATTAGATTAAGGAATAAAGTCCTGATTTATGGAGAAACAATATCCAATTAGAGAGAGAGAAGGTTAAGCGATAATCTGTGAGGATGGTATAAAGGACAGTTGGACGACGCTTCAATTTGTTTCTGCCATCACCAACTTTACTACTTCTTTAGCTACTGGGTGCTGAGATCGTGGCTGAAAACATCGTGGAGAGCATTGACAGCTGGAAGGGAGTCGGAACATACAATCGATGACTGCTGAGCAGGAGAGCTCATTATGGACTTCACAGCGAGGAGAATTGCGTATAGTTCAGTGGAAGTAACGGAAATTGTCTCAGGAAGCGAATGACAAATGATGACTGGCTCCATCCTTGACAACTGAACAACCGACGGACCTATTGATTAGTGATGCGTCCGTATAAAATACTGATGATCCAGAGGTCCAAGTCATAACTTCTTGTTTTAATATATATATATATATATATATATATATATATATATATATATATATATATATATATATATACCCTGTGTTTAATAGAAAATCATTCTTTAATACACGCAATAAACTTATTATTTATAAAACACTAATGCTTCCAATATTCACTTCCGTTTTTAGCTGTTTCGTGTTCGATATCGAACGATAGTTATAATAAATTTCAGCTCATTCAGAACAGGCGCCTTAGGTGCATACTTTATAAATATTCCACGTTGTACTAGAATAGATTATACGCGCGATACTCTGAAATTACCCCGTATTAAAAAGAATAAATTCTTAACATAATGAATTTATCTCATTAATATGTAATTACGGTTCCAGGCAGCTAATGTAAAAGCGTAAAAAATATAAGAATATCATCTTCATCTTCAGCATATATCAGTCCGTAGGCTTTCCTCAATTGTTTCCGGTTATTACGTTTTGTCCATTTGTTATCTATTCTTCGGACTACGTGTCCGGCTCATTTCCGCTTTCTTTTTGCCATTTGCTCCATAGCGTCATAGATTCCGGTCTTCTCTCTTATCGATTTATTTTCAAATTCAAATTTATTTCAAATTCAAATTTATTTCAAATTAAAATATAAGGTTACAAAGAAAATATATATAACGTGTAAATCCTGACTATGCGCATATTGCGCGAACGCCGGATTATACAAATTTGGCTTTCGGTCTATTAGTTTTATATTCCATATTACTCTAATTAATTAATTAATCTTGTAAACTATCGTCGTGACGAGAGTTTCGGTACCGGATATATTTATAAATTATGATCATCGACTGTATTTTAATTATTCAATAATAAAAGATTAATTCTATTCTATTCCATTTATAACTTTAAATACTAAAAATAATTTTTTTTTTTTGTATAATAAAGAGGCGCTCGATTGACTTAGATTTATAATTATCTAAAAATCAACGCTGTTATAAAATCAACGCTATTATACACAGAATATTATTTATTTTCATCTTCTCGAGTCGTTCACCTGACAGCTGTTACGTAGATGACTTTATAAAGGTAATGTTTTTCAGGATTCGTATATTGTGGACAAATCCAGAACCGCTATATGGGTGTGGGTTGGAAAGAACGCGTCCCCTAAAGAACGAGTGGAAGCTATCAGAAATGCTCACGGTTTCGTTAAAAAGAAAAATTATCCCAGTCATATACCGGTTAGTCGTGTTATCGAAGGAGGAGAACCTATCGAATTTAAAGTGTTATTCGCTTCTTGGAAAGATAATAACGACGTCAATGCCGTTTTCATACATCCGGGTAAGAATTTTTCGTTCTTCGATTATATGACGTATCTGCTTGCGCATATTCCAAACATCTTCGTTTGTCATTTTTGCCTGCCAACGGGGTTTTTACCACTCTTCGATTAAACCGCATTTCGAGCATTATTCAGCGTGGCTGCTTAAATCCCGTATAGTAAGATTGAATAGATGTAGAGCATCTCACCATTTCTTATCGCTAAACTAAGCACGCTATCGCATAGTAACTCTTTCGTTGAACGTAAGATTTAGTCTGAATCAAAGTCTTCTGTACGTCCCAAGTGCTTCAATTTACTTACTGTTTCAATTTCATTTCCATCGATTCGTAATTTACCGCGTGTATTATTTCCGTTTAGTTTTCTTTTTATTTATCACAGGGCCGTATGGAATGCCGCAGTTGTTAATTTTGTTGAGTAACTTTTTGAGATTTTTCTTTGAGTCGCCCTTAATTACTGCGTCATCTTTATACCTGAATCGATGAATGTTTGCCATTCGTCATAATACCAATTTGTGTTTCCATAAAAGCCGCTTTAAAAATCTTATCGAACTACAAATTAAAAACTAATGTGTAAAGGATGTCGCATTTCGCTTCTAACCTCGAAGTCAATTTTTATTTCATTCTCGGTGACTTCCACTGTGGCCGTACACCAGGATTACATTGGGAAGTCAGCCGGAGTGAGAAAGTTGTAAAAAAGATAGAAGCTCATTAAGCAGTATATATATATATATATATATATATATATATATATATATATATATATATATATATATATATATATAATATAAGTGCAGATTTCAAAATTTCATTCTGTTTTTTTTTTTCTAGTGGGAAAACAGGCTAAATCCGTACCAGCCAAGCTAGATTTAATAACATTGCATGGTATGCCTGAAGTGGCAGCAAATACACAATTGATAGACGATGGAAATGGTAAAATGTCAATTTGGCGTATCAAGCATACAGAGCTAGTGGAAGTGCCTTATCCTATGTACGGTCGATTTTACTCCGGAAATTGTTACCTGATTCATTATAAATATAGTTCTTCTACGAAAGAAAATCATGTTTTATACGCGTGGATGGTATGTACACACATCTATATATATATATATATATATATATATATATATATATATATATATATATATATATATATATATATATATATATATATATATAGGAACTGAGGAAGGCGCACATCGCAGCAGTGAACTGACATACGTGTATTGCATATTTATATATAGTAATAAAGAAGATCTGATCGACTTGATAGCTGGTAGGAAACTCTGCTTAAAGATCAATCATCGCATTGACGAAGAATTATTGCTTCAATAATTTTGTACCTACGATTTTTTTTCACTGTTACTTCTATCAATTATTTCAGCTTAAGTAAGCTTTACACACGATTTTTCATCATCATCTTACCCGTACTTGTTGTTTTTATACATTTTTATTACAACTTCGGTAACTTTCTACTATGATATTTCACTGCCATCATCTCTTGCCTGTCATTCCTGGATGCCCCACTTTACCAAGTTTCTCTTAGTGTTACTGCACTCAGTTCGCAATCTGTTCGGCGTTTTCCATTGGCACCAGTTTCTATCCTATTTTTAAATCTTCCGATGGTTTTATACCAGTTGTAATCAATTCCTTCCATTTCGAGACAGTCGAACATTCTCCCCGGCTTACCCCACTAATAGCTGTCACGCTGTTCAGGAAGTTTCTCCGCGATTTTCGAGACGGAAGTTCACAGGCATACAACGGGTGACGCGGATCGTTTGTTGCTTTTGATTTTTTTATTTCCGTAGTAACTTCTCTTCTTACGTGTGGCGGCGCGATTCCACAAGCTAGATATAGTTTTTCTATCTTTGTTGGTTTGATGCGCCCAGTTATTATTCTACATGTATCGTTTAATGCTGTATCTGCCTTTTTAGCATGACTTGTAGTTTGTCATTGCCTTACTTTACTTTCCCAGCTACCTGGTACACCTACCGATTAGACACAGATATTTGAGTTGACTGAAGGCCTTCTTACCTTGAAAAATTATTGTTCCATTCGAACTCGGATTATACGATCAGAATGCAAAACTATTGTACATACTTATTAATCATAATTAACGAATAAATAATAATCGCAAAAACCATTCGAAATAACGATAACATTTTTCGCGCGCGCGATGACGTCACCTCGTTTTCGTTACAATTACTAAAGTTGTTCGTTATTTTTCATTAGCTGGTTTTTAATCGAGCACAGTCGATATTAGAGCGTTTTAACACTCGTTTTGTTTTACTTACGCCGTTGTTAACATTATCGTTTCAGGGTTATCAATCGAGTGCGACTGATCAGTCGATGTTAAACACTCATTTAACGACTAAGGATGAAAATGCTGGAAAAACTACTATAAAGGTCTATTTGTCCCAAGGTAAAGAGTCGCCTCATTTTCAAGCTATCTTCCACGGCAGAATGATCGTATTAGACGGCGAACATAAAGATCAATTACCAAATAAATTTTTATTACACGTTACCGGAAATAGACAACATAATTCGAGAGCTTCTCAGGTAAAAAAAAAAAAAAATGAAACGTAATTATAACGAATCTAAATTGAAGGTATATAATTTTTTCAATTGACTTTTTTTTTTTTTTAACGTGGTGGAAAATCCATCATGTACACCACCATTCACTAAAAATCACCACGGTGCTCATGCCATTCACTGTATCAGTCTGTACTACTGGGACTGTTTTCAGCATTACTTCAGTGATACAGACTGAGTGGAGCAAGTAGTAAATGTGTACCATATGGCTCCTGTCTTTAGCTACTGGATGCTCTAGGAGGGGTGACTGAAGAGCTGCTATTAGCCCCTTCGTCATTCTGTACCCATCCTTGACATGGAGACTAGATCGCCCGATAAAAACTATACATGTTACCATATTCAAGTACATATCAGCCTGTGTAGTATAAATATTTGATAAGACATATATACAGCCATCGGTGGAATCACTAATGTCCGTATTAAAAAAATATATATATATAATTCTTTCTCGTGTACGATCTGGAATGAAGAAAAATATGTCCGTCGTACGTGTATAGTTCGAAATCTCGGCAAAACTTTTGACATTGTCGTTGTCGATCTAATAAGATGGACTGACCTGTGGACTCATCGAATAGTGTCGAAGCTTAATAATTCCGTGTACTAGGACCGTTGCTGTTTTCAATTTATACGGTCATGAAGAATACACTGTTGGCTACTTTTGCTGACGACATCTGTATTTTAGCAACACGTGACAGTCCAATATACGCATCAGTCATAGTCCAGGAACATCTGAATAAAATTAGCTCATGGGCCACTAAATGGAAAATTAAAATCAATATTGAAAAGAGTCGTCAAATAACGTTTACACTGAATAGAAGGTCTTGTGCGCCAGTGAAAATCAATGATGTTACGCTGGTACATCATAACTGTGTCAAATATCTAGGCTTGTTTCTCATAGAAACCGCATATTGAGTATGTGCGTCAAAAAAGACTAGGATGAACAACCTCAAGCACATAACAGGCAAAAGATCAGTAACTAGTATGCAAGCGAATAGTGTATTTGGCTGTGCTGGCGCCTATATGGAAATATGACCTTGAAGTTTACGGTACATCAGCTACATCAAATCTAAATCGAATTCAGCAGCTACAGTCGAAGACACTTGGCTCAATGGCCAACGCTTCGTATTTTGTTTCCAACATTACTCTACATCATGATTTGGAGATAGAGTATGTGCGTGAGTACTATCTCAACCGATGCAGGAATTTTTTCAGCGAATTAAAAAATAACCGAAACATGGAAATGTCGAACATGTATAGGCCAGCGTTGCCTGGTAATTCACGTAGAAGACTAATAAGAACATGGACGCGAGATATCCGTGATCTAAACATAACTATCATGTATATGGCAGCCTACTTCGGTTGTGGACCTAATAGTCGAAATGAATACTCTGTTTGGAATTTACTCTCCCCTAGCCTGTATACACAGTGAGGAGTGGGTACCAATGATGCTTGCATCGTTATCGGAAGCAAAAAATAAACACGAAGTATTCAATATTATCAATACTTGTGCTCTCCACACCTGACCCGTGTATGTAGGCTAGGAAGGTGGTATCAACTGTTAATATATACATGGGCATTGACTCTTTTCCATTGGGAAATGAGTTAATAAAAACTATGACAGTATGTTATCAATGTCAATTGTGGTCAAAAGACCGGCGTGACACACACAAAAAAATAATAATAGTAATAATAATTCCGTTCGAAGCCTCGTTCCCTCCACCATTAATTCAGATTCGCCACCACTCGAATCAGCTCCGTTGACGTCCGCTAAACCACGATGTAAGTTGCATCGGAATATTTCGATCGCCACACCAAAATAGTTGAACGAACGATTATCGGACAATCCAGCGTTCGAGTGTGTTCTCCTCCAGTTCACATTTGTAGACCATCTTTAGATCCGATAGTACCGGCGAAATATCGTACGACTCGCTTCAAGAAACCGCGATATCTTTTAATGAAGTATTTTTCAGCGTCAGCTACTGATCGGTAGGGAACCGTCTGCGTTGGTACTATTATCGCAGACGATGTGCCTTTTTACTATCGAAGTTGTGAACTACAACGAGCTAGAAATAATAATAATGATAATGTCACAAACGTAGTAAATATTTTTTCAATTATCAGTTTTTCTCCTTATTTCATATTTGTTTTTTGTCGGATTTCTTCTCTACGTTAACGCAATATCTTAATTAATAATATTTTGTTTTCTTCGTTTCAAATCTAAAACTAAGGTACGTGTACTCATCAGTAGATTACGATTTGGGCACCATTTGCTGCCTGACCGTCTTGTCCGTATGGAGCTTAGAGAAAGTCCCTTCTGTCCCCCTCCATTCTGAACAGGCAGTCTGCAACCCCGATCATGTTTTTTTTTTCGAATACTCTGCTGTGGCACCGTTGCCGTTCGGAGCTTTACCTTGTCTTGCTACATTCTTCGAGTATTACACCTCCGTATAATGTATCGTCCCTTCCACATCTGGATAATCTACAATTATTCCCCCATATAGCGATATTTCTAGAGAAGTCATCATCCTTGATTAAGATGTAGATAGTCCTACACAGTATCACGTTGGGTATGTAAGGCACCCCCATTATTAAAAAAAATCTAAAACTGATAAAAGTATTTACCATCAACTAGAAAGGATAAGAGACTCGAAAATTAGATATTAGTCCAAGCAGCAGACTCATAAAGCGTAACTAATGTCGAAAGAATTTATATATAATGCTTTCGCGTTTGAGTCTTTTGCTATTATCTGTTTTTTGATGAATTCGGGTTGCCGGCCGATTATTGCGATATACCGCTCGATGAATTTCTTCATTTGTGTATTTGATGTTGAAGTCCCTGTGTTGTCGCTGAAGACATACCGGGAAGCTCCCAGTTATCACTTGCAATACTTCATTTCGATATGTCTTGGATTCTTTTTACATTGCTACTCGAAACACATCTCCATAATAGCGTAAAGCTTATATATTAACTTCAAGATCACATTATAGGGTAGCAACCTTTTTTTTAAATATAAACTAATAAATTTTATGTACGTTACGCTTTAGACACGCATACATATACACATAAACATATTTACGATATATATCACGATCACAATAAGCCTTTATCTATACATTCCTGGATGAAGGCTTTCCCCAACGTCTTCCAACCACTTCTTTCTTGTGCTTTCCTCAACTAATTTTTCCCAGCTATCTTTGCTATATAATTGTGCCACCGTGTCGTTGGCCTTCCTTGTTTTCTTTTTCTGTCCATTGGCCATCGCTGTAAGATCCGCTTTGACCATCTAATTATCTTCACTTCGAGCCACGTGGCCAGCCCAATATCATTTTGTTATATATATATATTAATACGTTTTATTATTAGGTTCCGTTAAAAGCATCTTCATTAGATTCAAATGATGTATTTGTGTTACGAGCTAATGACAAATTGTGTTACGTATGGTGCGGTAAAGGTTCTACCGGCGATGAAAGGGAAATTGCTAAAAGTATAGCTCATAAACTGACTACCGACGAGTTCATTGTTTTGTATGAAGGTAATGGTAATTATATTACAAATAGATCTTCTTCGTTCAAATGTTATGCGTTATGTGTGTCTAAATATATATATATATATATATATACATATACATATACATATATATATATATATATATATATATATATATATATATATATATATATATATATATATATACATATATGTAATTTGAAAAGTTTGGAGTGCAGTGATTTAAAAAAAAAATAAACAATAAAGGAATTAAAAATCATTAAAAAATTCTTTTTCCTTTATGAACAGTTACAAAGCCTTTCGGTTATTAAGCCATTATCGAGTGAAATATATTTAAAAAAGTGTAAAATTATATACAAATTATAAAAAATATAAAATGTAAACAATATTACTTAGGCACACAAGGGTTAAAACACAGTATTTTTATTGCGTTATTATTTCGTATACATTTTATATTGTTAATAAATACTAAATAAAAAAAAAAAAGATAATATGCATTAGTAAGAAGAAATGAATCGGAATAAAGGCTAGAAAACAAGTCGATGGCTAGAAATATTTAGGATCTATAATAATGGAAAATCTATATTCTAGCGAAGTGATCCGTGGAAGAATTGCAACGGCTAAAGAGTCGTTTAAAAGAACACGGCATATAATAATACGCTGTTTATAAGATTACCAAAACGTACTATCGTCAAGTTGTATATACGGACAAAGTAGTACAAACTACGGACTTTAAAACGGAACAGATTTACACAAAAAAATAGAAACTTTCGGAACGTGGTGCTGGCGATACGTGTTAAAAATTTCGCAGGTTGATAAAATTTCGAATGAAGAAGTTTTCTGACCGAGCGCAAAAAGGAAAGATCACTCATGAAAACGATTAGAAAACCCGGAACGAACTGGACAGGGCACGTGTTAAAACATGATGATCTATTGAAAGATATTATAGCAGGAAAAATATCAGACACTGATGGACACAATCGAGAAAGAAGCGAATATCAAGAGCTACATTGAGCTTCAAAAGGCTAATAGCAGAACCGGCAAAAATGGAAGATTCGGATGATAGGGACGGATTGTTATATATATATATATAATATATTATATACAAATATCTGTCGACGTAATAAACATAAATCGTTTTTATTTTAATCCGATTTATTATAAAACGATAAATAACGATTTTCGGCATCCTAATAAAAATATGTGAAAAGACGAATAGGACAAAATGCGCATTTAATAAAAAAAAAAAATCGATATTTACAAATAAAAACGTTAGTGTAGTAGACGTTCGAAAAAATGACAAAAACTAAAGTTCGGGGTGTACCCGATTATATTTTTTGTAGAATATACTATAAAAAGTGAAAAATCTTTAATGAATCGCTTTGAAATGCCTAGTTACAGCGTTCGGGTTGTTGCACGCTCGATACAACCTGAAGGTAAGCATCGGAAAGTCGTACACGGAATTGTAATTTTGCGGCTAAAGAATCCTTGAAGTGCACACATGACACGGCAGAATAGGGGTTTTTCTCGTTGCGTTATTCATAACGCGTTGATGCGGTTGCGTGCGCATGGTACCGGCCAACAAACTAACTAGTCGGCAATTTATATTTCGTCTTTTTCCTAGATTAATTTTTCCTCTTCGAAATTGATGTTTCTCTTGTACATTTCCGCGCGTGTGAATTGTTCCATTGCCTCACCGAAGTTTATGTTGTTCCTATTATTATCGACCTTATGTTTAGAATTTTTTCTTTGGCGAAGCTTTATTATTTACACGGCCATTGTTTATTTCATTTTCAGAAGATTGTTAATTGTTCCATTGCCTCACCGAAGTTTATGTTGTTCCTATTATTATCGACCTTATGTTTAGAATTTTTTCTTTGGCGAAGCTTTATTATTTACACGGCCATTGTTTATTTCATTTTCAGAAGATTGTTAATTGCTCCATTGCCTCACCAAAGTTTATGTTGTTCCTATTATTATCGACCTTATGTTTAGAATTTTTTCTTTGGCGAAGCTTTATTATTTACACGGCCATTGTTTATTTCATTTTCAGAAGATTGTTTCGTGTAAATTGTTAAAAAAAAATAATAACACTTTAATAATTTACGTAGAATTTAATTGTTTCGTTTTAGTATGTTAAAAATGTTTATCATTTTCTAATTGAATCAATTTTATATACTTATTCGTGCGGAAATATTTTTTTTTAAAAATATATTTCGGTTTTATCCAATTTTTTTTATCTCGGTATTGATAATGTTACATCGTAATTTTTAGTTTATCCGATTACGAATTTAAAAGGTTCTTGTATTTATATTATACTTTGTCGACTTTTACATTATTAATGTTACTTCGACGCGATGTTGTGGGAAATAAAAGTTCGCGTGTATATGTAGGGATGGGGGTGTAACGCTAGATTTTTTAAGCTATAAAGAATACAATGAAAAACGAAGTTTAATAAAAAAACTGTCAGGACATGCAGTAATAACTATATAAAAAACCTTAATAATACAGGGTAAAGTTACAGGCAACAGATCGAGAGAAAGTCTCGGAAAACATCTATAATGAAAAAAAAAAAGAAACTGAATTTACTATTTTCGATTAGAATTATGCGAATAAGAAAAAAAAACGCCTTGCCGTCTAATTTTTAAACTAAATCGGTGGCAGGAAAAAACGTACGTTCATTTATTTATTGTTTTCTTTTCTTTTTTTTCTTTTTTTGTTAGGTCAAGAAAAAGACGATTTCTGGAAAGCCATCGGGGGGTATTCAGATTATAGCTGTGATAAACAGTGTAAGTTTTACAGCGAATCTAGGCAATCGAGGCTGTTCCATTGTTATTACTTAAGAAGTTTGTTACACGGTAAGCGAATAAATTAAGTTAAAACGAAGTCTATTATATTTATTTTTTTAATACATTAAGCGGTATAGAGGCAAGCACCGTTGTCTGTAGTGATAGTCTTCTTAGTTCGCTCCTAAACAGAATTGTGCATTCAGGTTTGGTTGCGACCTCTCGATATTCGATATATCGGACAAATGTACAAGAATTATACAATTAGGCGGTGTTTTACCTAGTCACTCCGGATTTAGACTTAATGAAGCGGCGGATGTTCCCGCTAAACAAGCTTCCTTGTTAGGTATTCCACTCCCATTTATTCCGTCATCAGATCTACGCTCTAAAATTCGGTTAAACTATCACAATTATCTCGGTATGAATATTGGAAATCCTCGAATAAAGGTAAATATTTTTAGATTATTCAGTCGCATATTCCGGTATTTCTATGGTACGTATTCCAATCTCTAAACCCCTCGTCAACTTCGCAGATTTGTTACCGTAACTTGTAGGTTTCGCAATTCCGGTATAGAGTTAAATTTTTAAAACGGCGATAATCAGGGACAATGTATTAGTCGTATTTCCATAAATTTCATATAAATCACCTTCTTTTTAATTGCTCGTGATTTATAATAGACGAATATTTTTTAATAAACTGCCATATCTTTCGCCGTCTTCCCTCCATATTCCCTACATTATCTATTAAGCCGTGACTACAAAGTATTATTTCCTCAAATCTACACACTCACGTATTTATATATATGTATATGTATATACACATATATATGTGTATGTATAATTGCACACACAATTGTATATATATATATATATATATGCAAAAGCATTCAAATCTACACACTCACGTATATATATGTATGTATATATATATTATTTGCAGAAGCATTCAAATCTACACACTCACGTATTTATATATATATATATATATATATATAATTTGCAGAAGCATTCAAATCTACACACTCACGTATATACATGTGTGTGTATAATTGCAGACACAATTGTATATATATTATGTATAATTTGTAAAAAAATATTCAAATATACTCATGCAAATACCCTCTACAGCTACTGCTCATATATACATCCATTAATTTTTAATTTGGTCGATTATGACCGTTATGACCTGCGGGTGTTCTGCATAAATTCCGGTTCTGGGCTATAGTGACTGCTGTTGCTACCGTGCCAGATTGATTCCGTAAGCCATAAATCCAGGCTGTAGGGCTTCTTGCTCTTGCGCCAACTGCTTTATCAAGCGGCAATATTTTTTTTTAGATTTTTTTCTGGTTTTACAATATATCTAAACACATTGTTGTATTCGTCTTCTGCACAATCTCTGTTATTATAATTGGTCGGTATTGAAAGATTTGTTTATCCTTCAAGGCCAATATATATATATATATATATATATATATATATATACATATTATATGGAAAAAATAGATTTTCGATGTTGGAAAACAGACACAAACATCTGCTTCTGCTAAATATCTAGGTACGCATGTAGAGGTAAGGTTAACTTGGAAGCCCCATATTAAGGCCAAGGCCGACTAAATTAACGCCAGAATCCGCCAACTTTATTGGCTACTAGGATATAATTCGAATTTAAGTTTTTGTATCATAAAAGACTGATTTATCGATCTACGATCAAACCGATATGCACCTATGGTTTGGAGCTTTTCCAAACGTGCAATCATCCAGAGAACACTGAACAATGTTATACGCCTAATCGCAACAGCGAGGTGGTTCCAACGTAACGATGATTTACATCGGGATCTGCAGTTGAAGAAAGTGGATGAAACAATTTTGCATTTGCGCAACTAGTGGCTCATGTAAATATGGAAGCAAAAACGCAGACTGCAGCGGCTTAAACCGTACGATTGATTGAATTTATAAAAGTTATATATCTTATGTATTAGTAGAGCATAGGGGGGCTATGCTTCTACATTATTATGTTTTCGTGTATAAATAATATATCTATAATTATTACTTATTTAAAAATAATAATAATAATAATAATTAAAAAAAAACAACAAAGATTAATTAACGTTGATAAAATCGAATCTTATTAACAGTCGAAGAGGTGACGAATTTCAATCAAAACGATTTATTATCGGAAGACGTGATGTTGCTCGATATCGAAGACGCGATATACGTGTGGTTAGGTAATCAAGTGAAAAAAGAAGAAAAGAGACAATCCGTGAATATGGCTAAAGATTATCTAAGAACGGGTAAAGATTTTTCGTGAATTTTTTTTTTTTCATACATCATAAACATAACAGCCTCGTGATATGCGTTGACCTTTAGTTCGCATGATCATAGTTCGAATTCCATCGTGAAATGAGAATTTTTGATTTCCGAAAAATTTCTAGTCACCGCTATTATTTTAGTCCATAAATAAGTATACTAGCTGAGAAAATATAAATAAAGCCGTCGAAGGTTGTTCCCGTCTCATATTTACTTATCCGACTACCCACGATGTCCGGTTGACGAGAATCTCTTACGCCACCTTACCTATCAACTTTTTTAAGTTGGTCGAATTTTATTTTTTCTATATTTTACGTATATATAGCGTGATCCAGACGATGTTGTTTTAAAACTATTCGATCAAAATTTTTGAATGAAATTTAATTTAATAATAGGAAAACGAGAGATTAGCCAACAGTCATTTGCGGAACGCAATATCGTTCAGATGACCGTCATTTGTAATAATACATTCATTCGGGCGTTTTACAACATTTTCGAGCATAAGTCGCTGAATTTTTTTTTAAATTTCTTTACCATATCCGAATTTTTAAGTCTTAGCTATTAAGATATATCTCTAGAAAAGAAATCTGAAGCGGTCAAATCTGACGAGCGCGGCGCCCAAGCGAAATTCGTGGGACGCGACGATATGCGGTTACCCAAACGGTTCTTTCGGTACTGCGAACGTTTCTGCCCGAACACCGATGCGTCGCAACATCTTGTTCAAACCATGTACGGCCCAGTTATATGTACCCGCACATATACACTACAGGCCAAGTCAGCAATAGGTTACAATCCGGTGTTGATCGTGTTATTTTTCTAAATGGCGAATTGCTCTTAATCCTTCCAAAACGAAAGCAATTTTCTTCACTCGTCGAAGACCGTTTTTACCGACACCAGACTTCACCGTCAGTGGCGTTGATATAGAATGGTCTGACCAGATAATCTTGGTGTCATTTTAGACAAGAGGCTAACCTTTTCTCTAAACATCGTGCATCATTGAAGACAAACAGAGCAATCTGTTCAATCGTAAATCTCGCATAAATATTAATGATAAACTAATAATCTACACGTCAATCATTAAGCCTATTTTAACATATTCTTGTCCAGTTTGGTCTTCAGTAATACTAGTTTTAATAGAGTGCTATTAGTCCGAAATCGACGTCTTACGTGTATCCTCAATGTCCCCGTGTATACATTAAAATTTCATATATGCATAGTGAAAAGACTATATCCTGAAACTAACCTAAAAATTTCTCAGTTGTAGTGCGCATCGTAATAATTTACTACCGACAATAGGAAATTCCGATTCCAGGGAACTAAGTATTATACTAAATATACGACGCCATTAAACATAACGTATTATTCTCGTAACGTTATAATTTGCTTTGATTTCCAATACTTATAAATGAACATACTCGTTATGTAGTTAAACTTATTAATTGTTTACTAATTACTTTGCTTTTTTTTCGTGGCGGTTTTTTTTTTGTCGGATTTTTCCATCAGTACTATTTATACATTATATGTTTATTATTTATCAATTTATATTATTCGAATTTTTACTTTCCTGAATTGAGACGGCATTTTGTTCCGGTACATTCATTCAATATTATTATAAATTTTTAAATATATAATGTGAAATATATTCATTGTTACATTTTCGTTTTTTTTTTAAGTTTCATACGTACAATAATTCGATTGTACGAACAAATCTGCGTTCAAGTATACAGTATCTGATTCCTTCCTCCTATTATTTATGTTTACTTATTACACTATGCGCAGATTGTAAATAATAATAAAAAAGAAAAAGGTATATACAATTCCATAATTATTATCGGATTGTGATTTACGTACGTTTATCGATTTACCTATTTGGCTAATTATTGTTTTTGTTTTTTTTTTTTAATTTATACACGTACATATATACACATACACACTCACACGCGCGCTTACAACATATACAGATCCTTCGAAAAGAAGCGTCGGCATTCCGATTATAGTCGTCAATCAGTATTACGAACCTCCGACATTTAGCGGATTTTTCGATAGTTGGGATTACGATGCTGCAAACGTAAGCGATTAAGTTTATCGTTTGTCCGATTAAACTAACTAAAACGATCGTTATTCGTATTATTATTAATTACTATCGACAAAACTAGAATGATATTGAAATATATTTCGCTAATCAGTTTTTAAATTAAATATGATCGGTTTAAATATATCGTGATAAATTCTGATCGTTAAGTGAGTAGTCACGCTTTCTACTTATCGGGGAAAAAAAAAAGAAAAAGCTTAGGAAATTGAATTATCTGTTCTATTCTTTAAAACAGTTGCTGTCATAATGAGACGTATCTTGTGCACTGTATCAACCAGCGGCGAATATAGATTATATCTTTGAGGTGCAAGTTGCCGCTCGTATTGTACCTCTGACCTATCCGCAAACAAGTCAAATACGCAATAGCTTCGAACTGTTGATAATGTAAAAAATCATTTTATTATAATATATTAAACTAATTAAATTAAATTAAATTAAATTAAATTAAATTAAATTAAATTAAATTAAATTAAATTAAATTAAATTAAATATATAGAGTGACCCAGAGAAGAGTCTGTTGTTTTTCTAATAAAACTACTCAACCGAAATTTTTGCACGAAATTTTATTTAAAAATAAGAAAACCAGAGATTAGCTTACTTTGTGAAACAATACGTTCATTTAGTCTTTAAAAAATTTTCGAAGATTTCTTCGAGCATGGGTTACACTGAATTTGGAAATCTACCGTAATTAAAATTACGGTACTTTATTATTCCTTCAATTTCTCATTATATTCGCCCCTGGTATCAACCGGTGGAATACTTTAAACCTATTGAAGTTCTTAAAGGAAAGGATATTAAAGACAATTGCATCAAAACTAACATTTAACATTCGTGAATTGCGCAAGTTACAACTGGTTTCTTTTATAGTAAACGATGTCGATTCAGCGTCACGATCGGTGATAGTAGGACGAGATAGAGAGGAACGGGCATTGCGAAAATTGCGTTTATAAGCGGGTCAAGAATAATAAGACACACCCTGTATGTATGGCCTCGTCGAGTACAGAGTAACTCGCCTGGTTATTTAAAAATTGATCGGCTAAATTACAAGCGACGCTGTAGAAAATTGATAACAAAATTGACTTTATTTCTTAACCGGTTTTCACGTAATGATGATATTCATCGCGATGTTCGGAGATATTGTTCGTCGACGATGTCATCAAAGATTTTGTCAAGCAGCACGAGAAGCGGCTATTTCGACATGTCAATAGCTGTTAAACTTATAGATACTAAATTATATATTAGACGTTTTAAGCGTAATAAATCGCGAGATTTAGTCTTATGTTTAACCATTGGGTTAGTTTCTTCACACTCGTTTATATCACTTAACAAGATACGTCCTGTGTTAGGTGATCAGCATTTTATTAATAATAGAGTTACTTATTTAACATTAAGTTAAAATTGTAACGGAGAATATATATATATATATATATATATATATATTTGTACAATTTTGAATTTCTGTTTTTCACTTATTTGCATGTCAGATATTCCTACATATTTTTCTATATTGCTACGCTACTTCTTGTTTATTAAAAAACCCACTCCGTTTATGCGACTATTGTCTGTGCCTATGTGGTATAAATATTTGCGGCGATTTTAATCTTATTACATTCTCGCCCGGCCTTCTCATTTCGCTCAGCCCGAGTATGTCCTGCTATTTAATCTCGCTGAATTCCTCTTCTAACTCGATTAGTCTTATCTTCTGTTGATAGGGTTCAGACGTTTTCCTACGTACATCTGACAACAGTTTTTCATCTTGCAATTCTGAGGTCTTTTCCGCTTTTGGTCTCGTGTTAGTTATTTGTCACGTTTATTCCCTCTGTTTGTATTTTTACTAGGCGGTGAGAAGTTTCATAACCAATATCCAATTGTCCATTTCGACCTTGGCTGGTACAGCGTTTCTTTCACTTCCTTGCTGAGTTTAATTAATATTACATTTACGCACGTACACCTATATCGTCCAACTACATTAGATTGCGCTTATCCAACATTTATAACATTTTTATTATTTTTATTTTTAGTATATTTAAGAAAATAATTGTATCCTTTACGCTGCTACTAGCGCGTTATCGCGCATTTGCAGCATGTTGTTGTAAACCGTTTTATATACATACATATATATATATATATATATATATATATATATCAGAAAGAAAAATAAAGTTTGATTTGATTTGATTTAATTTAAATACGTTAAAGGTAATAATTTTTGACATTCGATTATTATTATTATTATTTACGAGCGTAATTTTAATTTTTCAAATTTATTTCGTTGTAAGGTTCCGGGGTTTTCCCGCGTCGAATGAACAACGTACTATATAACGACGCTATTTCGTCAATTGCTTCCGAATTTTATTTTTCATTAAGCTACGATTGTTGTTTTATTATCTACGAAATAAATTTTTAGATTAATCTATCTTCTTATTTTAACTTTTTTTTTTTTTATTATTTTTCATTCTTAGAAAGAGAAATCGTTTCCGCAAATTCGGACCGAATTAGAAAAACAAAATCCAGTTTTGCAAGTGGAATTGAAAATATCTAACGGTATATACGATTTCGACCAGTGCAAAAAATATCCGATCGAGAAATTACTAGTAAAAAATCCGGAAAAATTACCGGAAGGAGTAGATCCGACCTTGAAAGAGGTAATTTTTCTTTTTGCGTTATATTGTCATCATCGTCGTCTTTTTTTTCTCAAGCGTTTAAGCAATACGCGTACAATCTTGACCCCCCCCCACACACACACACCGAAGTAGCTTTTGTCTTTCGGATGTTTTCTTCGTCCGTCTTTTTTCACCGTTCATAATTTGTTTATTTTTTTATAGCTTTTGCATTTTTGTTTTTTAAAATGGCCCAGTTGCAACGACCGTGACCATATTCTTTTTGCTCTCATTACGACGGCGGTATATTTATTATCTTTTCGGTTATTGTCTTTTTGTCGAATATTTTCATCGTTCGCGACTTTATGTTCGTTCGAACGATATTTCAAACGATATTTCAAACGTCCTTCGATAGGACCGGATTTAGAAAGTTCGTACTTTTCTTCTTAATCTTTCTATTAACGTGACGCATACTCTTGCAAAGCCGGATACGTGGATGAGAAGTGAAAGATCGGATGATCACGATGCGCATATTATCTGGTCCTGATTTCGGTATAATTGGCAGAGCTAATTTAGTGCGCAATGAGATTTAGTACAATCAATTAGGAGATGACGATGCATTGTGAATACGCCGAGCAAGTGATTGTGAGCGATAGCTGTACGACCTAAGACGACGTAAAACTATTTCAACTTTACGCGGCGATAAGTCAGAAATAGTAATGAAACGCGCGGTGTCTAATTGATCGACCTTAATTTATTAATAATTGACGCACGCGCGCCTCTAAACGTATGATTTAACTGATGGCATATTAATTGTTAACGCATCTACACGCCGAATGACAAGATTTTTGTACGAGGAAACATGTGATTGCTGCTTGTTTAGCAGCCAAGTCTGTCATATGGTTATCTGCAATATGAGAGTGTCCAGGAAAAACCATTATTGGCCGCTATATCGGTTCGCAACATATATTTTGTTCGTCAGGTTAAACATTTCCTCGTTTGTTCCATCTCCTACTTTTTATAGAAGCACCCCCGGTATGTTATCTATTCCAAACATTTTCCTAGGTTTCAATTCGTTGATTTCTCAAATTCCTCCTCTTAATATCACAGGTCCTACGTTATCCTCAGATACGTGATCTGCTTCTATTACAGAGTTATTAAGCGCTTCATCATCATAATGTTTTTATCGATATATTGTTTCCATTGTTTTTGTATTCTTTCGCTATTGATTAATACATTTATAATTTTTTCATCTCACTTAAATTCTTCCTCTTCTATTCGAGAATAGACTTCTCGTGTTATCAAAAGACTTCTTTGTATTTTCGTTCTTAAAAATCGATGTTTATTTTCTCACATTCTTGTTCAATCCGCCGCTCTTTCATAAAGTTTCCTATTTCGTTATATTCAATGCGATTATTTTCAATTTGATATTTTCTCCTAATCAATTTAAGTCTTCCGTTATCTCCATAGTTTGTACACTCTTTTTTCTTCTTTACATACATGCTTTTCCGCTACCTTCTTTATCTCTCCTTTCATATATTCCCGTTGTTCATACATATATACATATATACACACACATATATATATATATATCATTTTTTATTAATTTCCCTGCTTAGTAATTTCGTTGTTCATAATTGATGATGAATGAACTTTGCGAATACCGTTGCATAAAATTTCGATTTAACCAGCTAACTCAAAATCGTCGAAAGTTGTTATTTCGAACACGTTCTAAATGTTAATTTCAGACTCATTACACTTCAATCCTTCCAAGTTTTGTAACCAAGCCTTCGGGCGAGCTGACGATGTTCTTTCGACAAGATTATCCGAGCTTGTGCATAATACATAACAATTTCCCAATAACAGTTCACTCCTAAATCAGACATCGTGATCTGATAATAACGGTAAATGATCGGTTTCGTACACGAGAGTGAGGTACTTCGAGCGAATGTAGCCCTAATTAAGAACGGCAAATATGTAAGAAGAAATCAAAAAAACCCATCCTGTTTCGACGCCGAATTTTGAAAACAAACGTAAAAATAGTAACCGTTTCAGCTGTCCGTCCAACGTTCGTGAGGAAATTCCAAACTAACGCTTTACAACCTAAAATGTCACCAGCTACTCCGCTTTTCTTTCACGGAGTTACAAAATTTTCCGACAATGATCAAGAATATCGGAACAATCATAGCTAATCGAGATTTCATTACGAAAACTTTAAAGAATAATACGGTCAACGTAAATGTTCAAGCCGTTGATGACTATAGGAAGTTGGTATCTACATTTTAAAAAGTACACGTTAAATACGTAACAAATTAAAACGAGAAAGATCGTATAAAGTCGTACTTGAAATTCTTCGCCACACCGACCCTAAAAATTTTGGAAGCTCTTTACGTTGTCAGTCTTAGGGAAAAACTAGATCCTTTCGCAACATATAGCCGTGTCAAATGTAGCGGATATCATAATTCCGCAGAATGAAAAAAATACCGTCATTTGTATCTCGATGTGTGCACTATGAGAAGGGGGATCATTCTTCAAATTATAAAGGTTGAATGATCTATTAAAAACTACACGAACAAAAATACAAATCAGAAAACTGCGTTCTGAAAACTAATGCTAAAGTGTGCGTGAGTACTATGTCGTTGAAACAAAAGAAAACAAATAGATTACAAAGAAAAATACGAGTGTGGGCGGTAGATGCCTGCAGTTTGTAAACTTAACATATAGAATGGGCAAGGGATGTGAAACGTAGTCCCTTAAACCATCAAGGATGTGTGTGGGAAATTTTTTGTAACTTAAAAAAGAAACTTAATTTAAAACAATATGTACAGAATATTATACTAAAAACGAATGAAATATATTATTACAAGTAAGCAACTAAAATGAAATAAAAACTGGAATGATTAGGTTAGGTTAATATAAAACAGTATGTACAAAAATATTATAGAAAGTTAAAAAATTCATAAAATTATAGTAAAACAATAGATTGTAAAACGTAATTATATTAAGGATTATTTAGAATAAAGGGCGCCAGTACAGAAGGTAAAGGCTACAAGTCAAGCGACGTGCGGTACAGCGGTTGATTTAGAGCAATAGAAATAAAAGGTTTAACATTTTAAATACTACATACTACGCTGGAATTTCATACGCACGGCAGACTCCATTTATATATATGCTAATATGTTGTGGGAGTTTTTCTTACACAGTAGTAGCGAACTGTCCGTACTAGCGCTAAACAGAAGACAAAGGTCATCAAATTTTAGACAATAATATGAGACGATTGATGTCATCTACATCTTTATTGCACAAGGTGCACTCCGGGTCACCGGCAAGATGAAACCTACGCAGATAGTGACCAAACTTACCGTGAACCGAGAACATCTGGGCGTTGTAAAAGTGAATATTTAAGTTGTTCAATTTTGAGCGATTCAAAACATCAGGGAAGAAAGAATATGTCTTCCTTCCTGTTGATGCAAAATCCCACCTCTCCTGCCAGTCCTAAGAAATGGAAATGTGAACTGATTTTTTAATAAGTTTAACACTAGTCTGATTACTTTATACGAGAAATTCGGGATTGACGAACCGACTATTCTGAACCTTTGAGATATAACTACTCGGAGATGATTGGAGTCAAGCGGGACAATATTAAAAATGACATTGGTAGCAGACGTGGGACGGGTTCCGTACAGGGACGATACATTCGAAAAAATACCCGACTAGGTTAGGTTAACATTCGGTTAGGTTATAATTGGAGATTTGTTTCAGCTAGTTAGAAGTTGAATTAAAGGAAAAAAACGAGAATAACAAAATACTTCGCTAGTTTCGGTTAAATTTGGGTACGTTAGAATAAGTCAGGTTTATTTCAGCTAATTAGAAGCAAAATTTAAACTAGAACGGCACATTACCAGGATGACTGATAAATTTTACAATAAGATATAGTTTTCCAAAATTTTGATTTTCTCGAAAAAATTACAGTTTCCGTGAAGGAAAATTTCAAAATGAGTAATTTTTATCAAAGTGTGATTTTAGAAAAATATAAAAACGTTAATTTTGGACATGGTCGTCTCAACTACTAGTCTCCCGTCGCATGGGTACTCACTGAAATGCATCGGTCGATCAGTTTACTTGACAACAGTCTAGATGTTCGTAGGTTAAAATGTAGTGGACTGTTTGATTCAATTTAGTCAAGTTACAGCGGGGTGGTGGTCCAATATTTCGATATTAAATTCCTAACAAGTTATTTCTAGTTTCAGTTCGATTGCTGAATGTCCATCGGGTTAATTTTAAAAATATATTTATATATATATATATATATATATATAGAGATAGATAGATAGATAGATATAGATATATAGAGATATAAAAAAGAATATTAATGGTAAAGTGGGCCAATTTTAAAAATATATATATATATCTCTTTGAATCGTATCATCCCTAGGAGGGATATCGTGACACGGAAATGCTGCTTTTATGAAGTAGTTCGCGCCATTTGTTTCTATTGTATGCTAGATGTACACATTCACTGAAGCTTTTCTTCACGAATTCAGTTAATCCATCTGACCATCGTAAAGGTACACGACCACGATCTCTTTTTCCCTCTACTTTCCCTTCGATGAAGATTTTTTCCAATCCATTTGCTCGGACTATGTGACCGAAAAACCGTGCAATTCTGATAAAAACTTCTGTTAATAAACGTATAGGTGTGCCGATCTCCTTTAATACAGATTCATTGGTTCTCTTGGCCGTCCATGGAACACGTACCATTCGTCTCCAACACCACAACTTGAAAGATTCAATGCGTTTGCGTTCAACTCGGTGTATTGTCCATGTTTCAGCACCGTATAAGAATATTGAAAATATTGATGATTTAATCAGTTTAATTTTAACTTTTTTAGTTACTGTTCGATCCCGCCAAATTTTTACTAGGCGTCCCATCGCACTTTTAGTTATTTGTATACGATGTCGCAATTCCAAATTACATCCTCCAGTATTATATATATATATATATATATACAGTGGCGTAGCCAGACTTGTTTGAAGAGGGGGGTTCAAACAAACTAAATTATAACAGTAAACCCAAGCTAAATTTAACTTTAAATAAATAACCAAAACTCAAGTAGGTTAAATCCCAAACCTTAAGCAATCCAACTCATCAGAGTTATGTTTATACTTATTTGAAAGAGAGGCCATCTTTATTTTAGCACATGACTAAACAAAATACCGGTCCGATCTGAAATAAAACAGCGACAGCCAGACCTGTTTTTTGCTATCAATATAACGAAAACGAAATCAACAGATGAACAGTGTTACAATATAAAAATTATTATTTGTAAATACATTACAAAACGATTTATTTACTTCAAAAACAACGAAATTTAAATAAAATAAATTAGAGTAAAAAAAAAACAAAATAGGTTTAACAAATGCAAAACTGCATTTAACAAGGAGTATATATTTTCTTATTATCGTATTGATTCCAAGTAGGGGGGTCAGACGCCCAAACCCCCTAGCTAGGCCACTGTAAATTATATATAATATTAGCGGTAGAGTGCAGATCATTATCATTCTGATTGGTTGTAGGTGTGGTTAATATGTGTAGATAATTAGGTGCACCCTGATTTGTTGAATGCGTCGTTTACCACATTCATCATCGGGTTAGTTCATCGACGCAGATTTGAGTCTTTCATCGGCTAGTCTGTAATCGGAGCTGTTAGGGTAATCTAGATGACTTTTTTTTTCTTACATTTTAAATTTCCGTTATTTTTTACATTTTATATTTTTTCATTTTCTTTTCTTCGAATATTCTTTCTCAACGATGATCGGTTTTTACGTAATTTTCAGCTTCATTTAACGCGCGGCGAATTCACGAATGTGTTCGGTATGAAATACGAGAATTTCTCGGAATTACCGCAATGGAGGAAGGACAATTTGAAGAAAGCGGTCGGTTTGTTCTAAACGATTACCAACGGAACGGAAAGCGATTAAAAATTATATTTTACTAATTCAACTGATTTATTTTCGTTCGCAAATGTACCTTTAAGAAACAAAAACCCCCAAACAATTGACATCGCAACAAATGCACTGATCGTCATTTCGTAATCGACTCGATTTTCACGTTAATAGTAAATATTAAAGTCGTACATATCCGGTTTTTGTTATTAAATAATTAAAACCGTTTTAATAACACGATTATACGAAGTTGATTCAGTTAAGAAAATACGAGAAATTATATTTCTTAAAAATGAAATATATTTATATATATTTTGACTGTTAAAACTTACCGAAGAAATAGTGAAGATTAACAACTATAATACATCGGCTATGCGCTCATACACTATATATGTTATTTACCTAAATTATGCCGAAATAATTCCTATCCTTAAATCGCTAAATGCTGACGAAGAAGCGAAAATAATAATAATAATAATAATAATAAAAAGGAAATAAGACGGAGAAGCGTAATCCGCCTGCTTTATTTATCGTATACATCTAGAACTAAACAGGTGTGAAAGTCTAATCAACAAAACCGTCTCCTTTCAATCAACTCAAATCTTACCCATTTCTATCTTCTTCAATGAACACACACTCTCCACTTTGTCCCTTTTGCCAAGTATCGCAACTGCTTATAGCACACATTGTCACGCTCTCACAATATTTCGAATCCAGCACAACACCTTCCTCCTTCCTTACCTCAACTGTTATCCGAATCTGCCGACTATACATTCATCATGTTTTCCTGTTGAACCTTTTAAATCAGATCTAGGACCACAGTAGGTTAATGGGTATGGCCCGCTAGTGCAGCCGGCGCCCGTATTATCAAATAATAATAATAATAATAAAACGATAGAAAGAATTATTCGCTAATTATGTTTTCTAAATATTTACGAACGACTTCGATTAAATTAAAAACAATATCATCGAGTAGTTCATCCGCATAGAAAATGAAACGCGTTACAAGTAAAAGACAAGAACTACATAGGCGGAAAGAAAAAATAAACATCTTCATGTTTGCAGACGATCTAGCGGAAAATGCGCAACATCTAGTTAAAATTTAAAAATCTACAACACGAAAAAAATAGAATGAAAAAGACATCGATCGAACGAGTCCAGGCGAAGGTCTTACGGAGTATAGTACGGGCACCTTGGTTTGTTACGAATGACCCCGACTTATATAGAGACTGACAAATATCTACGGTTAAAGGAAACCGTCCGAACTGTTAGCGGCAGAATTATAAGTAACGACTTTGACCAACACGTTAATTCTCACTAGCTGTCAATCTAATAAGTAGTATAGTATGCGGTTCAGACTTTTGAAAAGATTCTGCCAAACTGAACTGCACTACAGACTCCGATTTTATAAACTAATAAGTAGAGAAGCTACGAAATATGAATAGCTTTGTACAGCCTTCATTTGATAACATATTGTCAGCAATGCTGCTTACTGTCTCACAAGACAGATTGCGAGAGATTCAAATTCAAATTCAAATTTATTTTAAATTAAAATATAATGAAATAGTAATAATAATAAAGAAACGAATTGCGTGAGATGCGAGATAAAATAGAAATAAGAAAATAAACACGAATGTTAAGAAAAAGACGAAGATATTTGGAGATATATATATATATATATATATATACCATTGAGAGACGGGAATATAGAAATTAAGAAAAAATCGATCGAATACTTTACGACTCGGAAGATCGGACGATAGATATAACAAAACCGGAAGCTAGTTCGAAAGTCGGTGTTGGAATATGGAAAGAATAGCGCTAAGAACTATCTAGATTAATCCGTGAAATAGAAACTTATTCAGATACAAACGGATAGGTCGTATTTTCAGACACAATGAACGTTTAACACACAGATATGAACTGAAGGCGCGGCAGACGGGAAAAGATCAAAGAGTAATGAAATATCACCCGGCAAAACGATGTACAAGCAACAGGATAACATGAAAAAAATAGTGATATCCAAAGAGTTCGGTTTCGCAAGTAACGTCCGTACTAATTGTGCAATCGGTAAGATTTACAAACTTCATTATCGACAGTTTTAGTAAGAATACTGCACTGAGAGTTTTATTTTTATTTTTTTTTATCCCAAAAAAGTCTTTAATAACAACTGGAATCTAGGCTGATTTATTAAATTTTCGACTTCCATTATTCGACTCATTACAAAATATTCGAGTGATAAATACCTTCTTTTTTAAAAATAAACAATGTTATCTCTGTCGCAAAACTAATCGGACATTATCAGTGGCACTTTCGAAATCTGACAAGCGTGCTTTCGGACAGAACATCTAAGACCTATCAGTCTGCTTAGTGTAGTATGAAATACAGCGGTAAAAACGACGGGAAATTTTAAGTGAAAATTAGGATTCGAGTCTTTTAACATAATATACGCTATAGTAAGTGTACCTCGAGTAAACGACCTTGATCATTATCTATTTATTATACATATATATATATATATATATATATATATATATATATATATATATATATATATATATATATATATATTTATATATATATATATATATGCTGATGAAAGTGCTTACTGATATTATCGCGTAGATGCTATTGGTAACGGAATATAATTGATGAATATTTATGAAAATGTTCGGTAAAAAGCACAACAGCAATGAATTTCAGTCATTAGAAAAAGCGCAAACTACGTTAAAATTCTGAAATACCATAAATTTATTGAACGCGCGTTATCGTGTGCCATTATGGCACCTTTTACTATTTTCAATCGGACTTTTACTACTGACAATTGTGGTACACGAGTATGCCTCTTGTAGATTTTTTGTTACAAAAAAGACTAATTATATAAATAGGGCAGTCATACCGCCTTCATTTTTACTCAGTAAATCAAGGGGTGGTTTTTAATTGGTATGTTCGAGTTCCAATGTGACACGGAAAAAAAGGGAAAAAAGCTGTTGTCCTTGTGATTAGCGGTGCATGACACAAAGATAATTGATGAAAAAACGATAAACTAGAAATAATTACCGATAACAAGACAAAAATACTTGTGACAAAATGTGCGCTGCTTATCCGAACGAGACGTTGGCCTTTGACTGTTTTTTTTACTTTTAACGAATATAACAAGCATAAATAGCAGGGTTTTTTTTTTGTAGTTTTGAACCACTTTGACCAAGTCCCCATCACAAAAAAACTAGCAATTAGTTTAAAAATTACACTAAAAACGCCACAGGATGTGGAAATAGCTGTAGAGGACTTTATAAAAACTATCCAGGAATCAGCTTGGGCGGCTACACCAGATCACAAGAAATACGAGTCATTTAAATATTATCCAGCAGAAATACGTAGGGAAGTGGCTTTAAAGAGGAAATTGCGGAAGTTATGGCAAAATAACAGAAATCCGATGGATAAAACTAGACTAAATAATCAAACTAAGCGAGTAAAGCAACTGCTACAAAATCATAAGAACAAAACATTTAGTGATTACTTAAGTAAATTGTCGCCCACTCCTCAAACCGACTATTCACTCTAGAAAGCAACCAAACGATTAAAAAGACCGGTAGAGAAGATACATCCAATTAGAAGGTTAGATGGAAAATGGGCACGAAGTGATCTAGAAAAGGCCGAAGAATTTGGAAATTATCTAGCCGATGTCTTCCAGACTAACCCTGGAACAGGATCCCTACCAACACCGCTGGCTGATGTAGATCAGAAGAATACCGTTAAATTTACATCTCCTGGTGAAATTAAAACAATAATTCGAACTATGAATCCGAATAAAGCCCCAGGATATGATTTAATTACAGCCAGGTTATTAAAGCAATTACCACGCAAAGGCTTTGTCCTATTAACTTATATATTTAATTCTATAATTCGATTACGACATTTTCCTATCCAGTTGAAATTTTCACAAATTATTTTAGCAAAGAAAGCAGGAAAACCTGCAGAGGAACTAACATCATACCGACCAATCTCTCTGCTTCCGATGCTTTCTAAAGTATACGAAAAGCTAATACTAAAAAGAATGAAACCCTTCTTGGAAACAAAAAATCTAATACCGGAACACCAATTTGGTTTTAGATCTGGTCATGGGACTGTGGAGCAGGTGCACCGTATAGTCAGCATTATTGAAGAATCTTTCGAATCTAAAAAGATATGTGACGCGGTTTTTCTCGATGTAAAACAGGCGTTCGATAGAGTATGGCACGAAGGATTGCTTTATAAGATTAGGTGCCATCTTCCGTATCAGTTATTTGAAATACTCAAATCCTACCTTGACGAACGTTATTTTGTAGTCAAATATGGAGATGAAGAATCTCAACTTCATCCAATAAGTGCCGGTGTACCGCAAGGTAGCATACTGGGTCCGATGCTTTACTTAATTTATACAGCAGATATACCTGTACCAAATAATACAGAAATCGCTACCTTCGCGGACGATACAGCTGTGATTTGTTCTGACTCGTCTTTTGAAAATGCAGAAGTTAACTTACAATCGGCAGTTAATACTATTTCAAAATGGTTCAGGCAGTGGCGAATAGAAATCAATGAAAAAAAATCAACTCGTGTAATATTTACAAATAAGAGAATACCCAGCATCGAAAATATTTATATCAATAATCAGGAAATTCCAGCTAAAGACTCAGTAAAATACCTGGGAATCCATTTGGATAAAAAACTAACCTGGAAAAACCACATAGCAGCCAAACGAAATGAATTGAATATAAAGTATAGGAATATGCTTTGGCTTATTGGAAGAAAATCCGAATTAACACTGGAGAACAAGTTATTATTGTATAAACAAATTCTAAGGCCTATTTGGGCGTACGGATGTCAACTCTGGGGCTGTGCTAAACGGAGTAATACAGCTATAATACAGCGTTTCCAAAATAAAGCATTGAGAATCATAATAGATGCCCCGTGGTTAAGCAATCTTACATTACACACAGACCTAGATATTACATCTGTTAAAGATAAAATTCAAGAAATGGCCCGTAAATATGGCGACAAACTTTCTTATCACACGAATGCTTTAGCTGTTGCTTTACTAGACAACTCTACAGATACCCGACGTTTAAAACGAGTTAAACCTACAGATCTATTTTGAATAAGCATCAATAATATAAAGTACTAAAATACAATTAGCGAAAGTCCTTACCGTTGGGTAAGGAACTTCACAAGTCAATCGCAATTTCTGTTCAAAAAGATTGCTAGATAGCCTGAAGCTAGTGGCATAATTTCGGGGGAAAAAAAAAAAAAACCTAGCAATTAGTTTGATGAGTAAACATTCGAGAGCCACAAATTTAAAACTTCAACGAAATGTTCAGAGTTTCCTTTACATATCGTTATCATTCGTCATTGTCATCGAGCAATAAAAACACACATGAACCTCTTAAAAAAAAAAATTAGGTATATTATCGGACAAGTGGAGGGAAAAAGAACATTTCAGCTTCGATGAAATGTGACACGTGTAATCATTTTACACGCAATTCTACATTCAAAGAAAAACAAGTTATTTGTTTGAAATGTGCAGAAGATTAGAAGATTAAATAATTATTTTTAACAAAATGTATTGTATTTCTTAATAAATTAATTATTTTTGCACTTTTTTTATTAGATATCAATAAAGAACGATAAAAAATAAAAATATTTAACAAAAATGAAAAGTTTAAAGAAACTACAACTAAGATAAATAAAAAAACAAAAAAAACGTATTGAATACCAGATTAAAGTGTAGCAGTTGTAAAGGACGTAAATTTTAACATTTACTAACTATGCCGGACAAGTATCGTG
>CM065054.1:86827011-86844511 GCA_032883995.1 Coronaproctus castanopsis | reverse complement strand
GAAAGATTTATACAGAAGAATTAAAACAAGAGGATCACCTCCAAAGGTAGTGTGGGAAAGAGCTTTTAGTAGGTTAATACGTTTGCAAACTTTAGAGTGGACAGCCTCGATATGACTACGCCAGTTGAGTTTATAATCCAGATGGATACCTAAATATTTGTAGGATGTGGAGAATGGAATGAAGTGATTGTCAACAAGTAGACCATTTAAAGAATGGTTAATGCGTCTATAAGAGAATACAACAGCGATACATTTATGAGGAGAAAGGGAAAAACCCAAGTTTCGTAGACAAGTACTATGTAATGTATTGTTTAGTAGCCGTATGCCAGCTGTAAGATCGGCATTAGTCCCATAAAGCACAATATCGTCGGCATAAGATAAAATATTGGTGTGAACATAAGTACAGACCTGGAAAAGTTTGGATATGTATATATTGAATAAAACAGGGCTTAGAACAGACCCTTGGGGTAAGCCTAAATGAACAATCCGAATAAGAGGGTCAGAGATAGAAGAATGTTTGAAAATTAGAACCCGATTAGTAAATAAATTATACATGGCCTTGACAAAAAATGAAGGAATCCCTAAGGAGTAGAGGGTATCATATAGCGTTGAAAGAGGAATAGAGTCGAAAGCACTTTTAATGTCTAGAAAACAAGCGACAAGGTACGTTTTAGATATGTACGACTTGTATATATCAGCAACCAGATGAGAAACGCAATGTAGAGAGCTTATATTATTTCGAAAACCGAACATTCCTTGAGGATACAACTTACTATTTTCTAACCACCAAACAATTCTGTTTTTTAATATTTTTTCATAATTTTTACGTAAACAGGAGGCAAGAGATATAGGACGATAAGATGTATTTCCATGGGAAGAGTTTTCTTTGTTATTAACTGGAACCACAAGAAAATGGGACCAGCTTTCAGGGTAGGAACCAGTGGTAAGAAAATGATTGAAGCAATTTAGCAGGATGAGAATAGCAGAATGAGGAAGGTTATTTAATATTTTGTATGTAATTCCGTCGCAACCAGGAGAAGAAACTTTTTTGTTGAGGAGAGCCTGCTTAATTTCGGATAAACTTATAGGGGAAGATGGAAAATTTGAATCAAAAATTGAAGATTGAATAGGCGTAGAGAAATAGAGTTCCGACTGATTAGGAACATACGAAGGAGCGACCGTATCAACAAAATGTGTAAATGTTTCAGTAGTTAGGGGAGAGGTATAGTTCGAAGAGGAAGATTTACCAGCAAATAATTTAGCTTTGTTCCAGATGAAAGAAGAGGTTTGAGTACGATTTATAGAACATACTAGGTTCTTCCAAGCCTGCCTTTTCTTGGTTAGGAGAAAATGACGGGTAATGGCTTCACGGTTTTTAAACAAAATAAAATCCGAAGTAGAGCGACTACGCCGAAATTGTTTGAAGTAATTGCTTAGGATATTTTGCTGATTATAACAGGAATAATCTCACCAGCGGGGAAGAGGAGATTGAGCGTTAGACGGTTTAAGGAGAAAAGCATAATATTGAAGAGCTGAGTTAAGGAGCACCATAAATTTATTGTACAGAGGAATATCAAAATTCGTAACAGTAAGTAAAGGAGAGCATAAGGAATCTAATAATGAAGAAAAATTACCGATATTACGATCGGGAAGTAGCCAGGGATACGAATATAGACTATTATGAAAAATGGGACCCGAATGAAACTGAATGGAAAACACAATAGGAAGGTGATCGCTACCCAAGGGAATAGCTTTAACCTCTCAATCTGCCAGGAGAGCTAAGTTATTAGAAATTAGAGATAAATCAAGGGCGTTTGAGGGTCTATGCCTTGAGGGTATAGTAGTATGACGGCCGTCATTGATAACCGTTAGGTTTGTTGCGTTAATAATGTCCAGCATATACTCTCCTGCTGAATTATTTGCAGTACTGCCCCAACTCAAATGTTGAGCATTAAAATCGCCACCACATATTACAGAAGAGTTTGTAGGAAATCCATTAATTAGATTGATAAAGTTATCTTTATTAAAGAACTGGTTCGGGGGACAGTAAAAGGAACAGACATATATTGGTTTGTCTAAGAATTTTATATACAGACACAGACCGTTGCAATTACTATCAACGATAACAGGATCGATGGGTAGTAAGGAGTGAGAAATATGATTTTGAACCAAAATGGCAGCACCCCCATATCCATCACATCTATCATCACGAAAACATTGATAACCAGAAATTGAAAAGTTCAAGGAGGAGGAGAGCCAAGTTTCAGATAACAAGATGATGTGACAAGGAATTGTGGCAAGAAAAGATTCCAAACCTACTTTGTTTTTTGAGACACTGCGGCTATTCCACTGAAGGACTCTTAAGGTTGTTTTGTGATTAATACCAGGGAGGAACAGACTGTTTGGAGGATAGCGAAAATAATAAGTTACAGATATCTCAAAACAAAAGGAGAGAAGAGATCTCAGTACAATGTGAGAAGGAGATAAATATGTAGACGGATACATAGTAAATAATAATAAAAGTAAGGAAACATAAAAAAGGAACAAAAAACATACACATGCGCATACGTACTTGCGTACAATCGTTCACCAAACGAACACATACATACATTCACCCAAACATTACAATCAACATACATACTCGCACATACATTCACACAAACATACAGCAAGAACAGAAAAATTAAGACAAAGTAAAAATAATTGAAAATAAGAAGTAGGAGCAAGCAGTGTGTTCAAGTTCTCTTCTTGGTGGTGGTGGCTTTAGGCTGATTTGTTTTGTTTCCACGCTGAATGTTAGCACCCGAGTGCATAGTCGAACGAGAAGTATCGAAAGAGGAAGAAGATGTTATCGACGAACGTTTCAGACTCTGCTGTGGTCGGATTGCCGGATCATGTTTTTGTGCGGAAATGAAGACATGTGATATATTTTTGGAAGCTGATGATAAGCCGGATCCATTGGTAAATCCAGAGAGTTTACCTGATGGAAAGGATAGGAGGTGATTGTAAGAAGGGAAGGAGGGAGAAGGAGAATGTGATGAAGCACGATAATGAGAACTACGCTTGTTAGGATAAGGATTGGAGGGATGGTTATTATTTGAGCGTGCAACATCGGAATAAGAAAAAGCGGTAGTAACAGAACTGTGCTTTTTCTTCTCAATAGCCTCTGCTCGCGTAACGTTATCATATGCCATAATTTTTTGTATATCATATCGTTGCACATAATAACGACAAACTCTATCATTCGAACGATGATTTCCCTTGCAATTAACGCAAGTTATGGATAAGGTTTGATCCGTGGAGACATCACAAGAAGTAGATGAATGGTTATTATGGCATGTTAAGCATCGTGGCTGCGATCGACAATGTAAAGCGATGTGTCCAAATCGTAGACAGTTTAAACACTGACGCGGAGGTCGAATACTAGGTTGTACAAAAAATCGTAATTTGTATATATAGAGATACTCTGGTAAGTTATTCCCGACAAACTTCATTTCAACCGCGGTAGTAGGTGTATAAGAACTACGTACAGATGCGACTGAGTTACTGCATTCACTTTTTTGTAGTATCTCATCGTCGGTTAAGTCAATTGGCACACCACGTATGACTCCGAATCTAAAGACCAAGCTAGTAGGTATGTACGCTTTGAATTCACTGTCATTGGATATGGATAATAAAAAGGAATTGGCGTGATGTAGGGTATTGAATACGTTTTTAATTTTATCGCGTCCATTCCTTTGAAAGTAGGCTAAACCTTCAAATTTAGATAAACGTTTGCAAATAGAAATAGGATGAAAGTTAGCGAGATTTTTGCCGTTCTTAGATTCCAAAATAATAACGAAAGGACCATTACGAACACCGGGTATAAATAATTGTGGAGAGCTGGCAGCATTATTAACCGAATTATTATTACCCATAACATCACGATTATTATAATTATTAATATTATTGTTAATATTATTAATGTTATTATCATTGTTAATATTATTATTATTATCATTATGATTGTTCCGTACGTAATAAGGATTATTAGTGCTCGTAGTATACAAATTGTCCGATGTAACGTTGCACGATCTAATTTTTTTTTTTTTTTTCTTCTTTTTTATTGCCAATTTGTACCTAGCTTGATAAAGCTATCAACAAATGTTTGAAAAGAGACTCGTGTATGGGGAGCACACCCATTGGTGTGTTCTACCCTATTTGTTTACACTATCTTGAATTTTGATCCTCTTGAGACGTCTTGTCACTGGTTTGTTCGGGATCGCTGCCGCTAGCTGATTGGGGTGTCCATACAGACGCATCATGTGATTTTGAGTTCGTCTATTAATGACCTCGTCAATGGTATGAATCCCTAAATCTCGATGGATCAGTTCATTGGTAACGTACCAAGGCATACGGTATATCAATCTGAGTGCTTTGTTCCGGAACCGTTGGATGATCATCCGATTCGATGGTTTCGCGCATCCCCACAGCGGTGCAGCGTAGGTCCATATTGGTTTCAGCATGGTATTATATATTAACAGCTTGTTTCGTAGTGACAGCTGCGACTGATATCCTATAAGCCAGTATAGGTTTCTCAGCTTTAGGTCCAATTCCTTCCTCTTCTTCTGTATATGAATCTTCCAATTTAGAGTGGAATCCAAATGTACACCAAGGTATTTCGTCCCTTTGCTTCTCGGTACCAGTATATTATTTAACATTAATTGTTTATTATGAACCTTTCTATTGGAGAATGAGACGTGTGCACATTTTTCAGGATTTATTTGGAGGTCCCACTTTTGTGTCCATTTAAGTATGGTATTTAAGTTTGCCTGTAAAATTGCAACAGCCTTATTAGCATCTTCATCAGATGCAATTAACATCGTGTCATCTGCAAATGTTGCTACTTGTACATGTTCATCAGTTGGTAAGTCGGCAGTATAGATAGAATATAAGAGGGCCCCCCAATACACTGCCCTGCGGCACACCAGCGTGTATAGGGTATATTTCCGAATGCTCATCGTCATACTTGACATGAAACAGCCTGTCTGTCAGGTAAGATTGCAATAATTGATAATATTTTTCCGGGAAAATCTTTCTAATTTTATATAATAGACCTTTATGCCATATTTTGTCAAAGGCTTTAGAGATATCAATAAAAATTGCTTCATTATATTTTTTATTCTCAATTCCTTCTTCAATTGTTTCCACAACTCTGTGTACTTGCTGTTCAGTAGAATGTGAACTTCTGAAGCCAAATTGATGTTCTGGAATTACTTTTTTTTCCTCAACAATTTTATTTAATCGATTTAGTATCAATTTCTCTAGTAGTTTGCCACGGGTTGAAAGTAGTGAAATGGGTCTATAGGATGTAGGCTTAGTGCCATCCTTTCCAGGTTTCAGTATCATAATTATTTCTGAGAATTTCCACTGAGCTGGAAAGTGTGCTGTTCTAACAATGGCATTGTATATATATGTTAGTAGCATTATTGATCTTTTAGGTAACTCTTTCAACATTCTCGATGTTATCAGGTCAAAACCTGGGGATTTTCTGTTGTTTAGTAATTTTATGTGCTTGTGCACTTCTTGAGGAGAAAACATTTTAATTTTTGTTGCATCTTGTTTAGGCTGGGATTCACACAGTTTTATTGTAGTGTTGGAAACATTAAATACACCAGCTAGGTATTTTGCTAGAGTGTTTGCCTTTTGTTTAGCAGTTCTCGCCCACTGACCGTCATCCTGTTTCAGTGGTTGACTACATCTTACTGGTCTATTAAATTTTTTTGTTGCTTTCCATAAATTGTACCCAGTTTCAGATGTAGGCGTTAATTTAGATATGTAAGCACTGAATTCTTCGTTTTTTAAATCAAGAAGTGCGTTCCTTACTCTTTTGGTCAGGACATTTAAGTGGTGTTTGCTTTCAGGGTTCCTGTT
Source organism: Coronaproctus castanopsis (assembly GCA_032883995.1). NCBI lineage: Eukaryota > Metazoa > Arthropoda > Insecta > Hemiptera > Monophlebidae > Coronaproctus > Coronaproctus castanopsis. Next base: position 86,838,598 of record CM065054.1, on the reverse strand, counting down.
TAGTTGCCACTGAATTCGTATTCTTCTTTTCTGAGCTATGAGATCTTGTATGTATTTAGGATAGCTACTCTTGTAATTGTTTGCCTCATCTGGAGTTGAGTTTGTAGCGGCCGTTTGGAGCTGCTCTGTAAATTTTTTAACTGCGCGTTCTATCTGGCATGGTGTTTTTAGATGGACCGACACGATCTAATATCGCTATTGTTAATCGGTACAGAATAATTAATACCTGACGACTGGTCGGGTGGGAAAGCCCCACCCGGGCTCGCTTCGTTCATCGCGGAGAAAACAACAGCGATCTTCGACGAAACGACAAAATAAATAAAATAAAATAAAAATAAAAATAAAAATAAAATAAAAATGAACTGATAAAATGAAAAAAGAAACAAACGAGTTAATGAACACGCAAGATAAGACACGATCGATCGTACACGATAGGTTATATATTATCATCACTAATAGCTGAAATACTACATGGAAGCATACTCGAACCTTATGTTTTTCTCTTATTTATTAACGATGTTCCTACGGATACAAATCTGCAGATGACTTTTTGTACGATACGGCTATCTATTGCGCGTCGTATCGTACACTCTATTCGAAGAAAGCTAAATAAAGACTTTGAAGATCGCGTATCGAGAAAATCGACGTCTATATCTGCCAAATCTAATGTAAATTTTATGCCAACTTTCCGAAAGAACAGTTGAATTAAAAATATTTAAGAATTCTTTAAAAATTTAAATAAATTTCCTACTTTAACGTACCTTGTACTATATTATTATGCTAAAAATGTTTTATTCATCTCTACTTTTCCTACTTAGACATACTTTTTATAAGATACGATGGATAGTTAGGATAGATTGTTGCAACAGATGATATCTTATAAGATACTTTAATGGTGCTTCAATAAATTTTCCGCTTATTTCATCGAAGTATGTACTTTTCCAAAGAATATTTTCTGTTGAAAAATATAATGTACATTCACATACCTCGCTATGTTTCGACGGTTTAAAATATTGTCTCGATATTACTTATAACCATTTCGAACGTTGCCTTTACAACCCGGCACACCACACTTATTAAGACATCATAAACAGTTATACAGTAACCGATATAACGAATAATTTTATTCGTAAAACTAGACAGAAAAATCAATTAAAAACGCGTAAAATAAAAAATTTAAAAAAAAAAATTAAGTATGAATCGAAACAATTAATCAAATCGGAAGAAAATGTAAACAAACTCGCGTGAAATCTCTTCGCATTCTTTAGGTGACACGTCAGAGCCATCAGGCCTATTACGGTGGTAACGATCTTGTATGCTCTTACGACGTATCTGTAAGCTGGGACACACAAAATAAATGCTGTAGAATCGAGCTTCGTTTTAACGCTACCATAGGTTGAATGCGTGGAAAGCTTTGAAATTACTGTATGTACACATCGAGTGCATCAAATAAAGAAACTTTTTAGTGTGATTTAAGTACTCATCCTCTTATAAATAATGTAGAAGACTACACACATACTAGTTATAAGAGGTATAAAAGAATCTTTTTAATATATATATATATATATATATATCAACAAAGAACGAACCGATATGCTCTTACGACGTATTTGTAAGCTGGGACACACAAAATAAATGCTGTAGAATCGTTCTTAAAGCTTCGTTTTAACGCTACCATAGGTTGAATGCGTGGAAAGCTTTGAAATTACTGTATGTACACATCGAGTGCATCAATAAAGAAACTTTTTAGTGTGATTTAAGTACTCATCCTCTTATAAATAATGTAGAAGACTACACACATACTAGTTATAAGAGGTATAAAAGAATCTTTTTAATATATATATATATATATATATATATATATATATATATATATATATATATATATATATATATATATATATATATATATATATATATATATATATATATCAACAAAGAACGAACCGATTTGTTTCGTAAGTTTGTTATTCTGCGTGCTCATTTGTTCTGTCGTAGTGTGTTGCCAGACCTACCGTTTTTCAGAGATTCCTACCGCCATACCGTTATTTCCCGAAATATTTCATAAATCTACCGCTTTTTCCAATATTTACGTTAATTCATTAATTTCAGTGTTTTTTTTATACTTTGAACAATTAAAACGTCCATTAATCATTTTTTCAATCACTATTTACCTTCGTTAAAATATTGCCTATGTGTTAGTGTATTAATTGGAGCGGAGATATAGAGTGACAGAAAATAGATGATTCAGCCGGAAGGTTAGTTCAAGTTTTTATGCGCTGATCGGCATGCGACAAAATACATATATAAAAAAAAGAGAATAATATTAGAGCTCACTTTTGATGTTGCAGTCAGCGCAACAGAAGGCGCCTACAAGACGCGACCCAAGGAAGAAACACAATCGAACAAAAAACACCCGACAAAGATTAAAAGTGTTTACGATTCATTCTTTAATAAGTTCGGTTTTTGTGTTTGTATTTCCCATTCGCGCACTCTACAATGAGCACAGACTTTATTACAATTACATTCTAGCCACCGGTCTCCGCTGATAAAACTATGTACCTGTCATCTCAGCTTAAATATTTTGGTAAGTAAACATACATTCGCATGTTTTTGAATTCCACATTCTAATTTTATAATAATAAAACAAAGTGATATGTAAAAATAATGAATATCTGGTTAAGTAGGTTCTACCGCTTCTATTGGGTAATTATTTGACGAAACACATTTCGAAAATTTATTATTCTATGTTTAGAATGAAATATTTCATAATTTCTTGTAATAAACAATATATTTTGTGTTTCCCGCTTTTGCAATGATTGTGGGAGTATCGTATTCTACCGTTTCTACCGTTTTTTTGTAAGGTCAACTACCGCTTTTTACCTCAGAGCATCTGGCAACACTACGGTAGTGTCAGCGGAACGAATTGCGGTTTATTTTTTATTTTTATTTTTGAAGTTTATTCCTTTTTTTTTTCCCTTTTATTTATTTTATTTTATCTCATTATTAACTTATTTAAACTTTTATTTTTTCTCTCGTAAACACCGCCGAATCGATCGACAGACGTTTATTTAAATGGACGACGAGGGTGGAGGGGGTATTGACACCGACGGTTTGTATCACGTTGAACCGGGCAATAATAAATGTACTAATGATAATTTTAATTCCGAAGAAAAGACAGTTCCGAAAGAAGATAAGAGCACGCTTGCCGATAACACAATATTAATTGAGTAATGTTTATAATCAATTTCCCGTATTGTATTACGATAGTTGCGACGATTTTACTGATTTCAAGGTAATTGTACAAACGATCGATACTTCTAATTCGATTAGTTCGTTACGCGTCGTCGCAAAAATATTAAACAATTTATAAAATTCGAGAATTAAGGCGTACTAGCCGAGTAAATGTTTTGATTATTTGTGAAGATACTGCCAATTCTCTGGTGGATGACAGTCGTCTAAAAGAACACAGAGGTATAAATCCTTCATACCTTTGTATTATCTCACTAGGTCAGCTGTAATTAAAAATGTTGACCTAGATTATTCCAACGAAGAAATATTAGAGGATATCGATTAAAAAAAATTCAACGTCTAAATAAACGCATCTCTGTCGAGGGTCAGATAAAATATTTTACAATTATTTTTTTCCGGTCAAAGCGAAATTTGTGTTTATTAATCGGGTTAGATTTGAGTGCGAACCGTACATTCAAAATGTCCGTCGGTGTTTTTCGTGCTTCCGCTTTTAAATATCTTGCAAGGCTGCGAAAAAACGATGTAGCCAATGCTCCTCGGAGTCACATTTACGAGCTGGTTGCCCGTCCGAAATGTTTTGTGTCAATCGTAAGGGTGACCATTCTCCTTTATCTAAGTCTTGTCCAGAACGAAAAAGACAAGAACATATCAAAGTCCTTATGGCATATAACTACTTGAGTTACGCCGAGGCGGCTTTTGAAATCCCTACAGTGAATAACACTTATTCCTATGCTTACCGAGCTCAACATATCGATCCCGATACCGGTCACTCTAACTCGCAAACGTTTTCTAGATCTAACTTTAATAGGTTTCAATGGTTATCTAATGACGAATCCTTTCCAGAACTCAGTTCCTTTACCAAGTCTGTCCATAATATTCCTAAATTTCAGAATCCTACCGTTTCAAAACAAGGATATCGAGCCATTAAGTCAGAAAAACGTAACATTATTGCGGTGGAAAATTTGGCCGGATCCAACTCTAATAAAAGAGCACATCGGAAGGACTCTAGTCCCTCTCCTACAATAGTTCATGTAAAGGCTAGAACATTCGGATATTAACGTACAACTACCTGCAAACCAAAAAGACAACATGACTGTAATCAAAGATTTTAATCAATTAAATAAAAATAATAATACAGTAATACCGAATAGGGAAAAATCAAATGTTTCAAATAAGGAGCCTAGGGGCTCATGGGTCAGTAATAAATCTAATTCTAAAAAGGATCTAACAATAAAAATTTCGAGACAAAATAAATAGAATTAATAATGTTAATTAAAATGATTCAAACCTAATATTAAAATCTAAAAACCGTAATTTCCTCATACTTTTATATTGTCGTGCATGGTAAACACAACACATATAACTCCCCTCTCCGCTGGTAAGAGCGATATTATAATCGTACATTGGAACTGTCGATCAGCATATAGTAGTCATGGGGAACTTGCAACCTTTCCGTCGAGAAATAATGTTTCCGTTTGATGTGAAACATGGCTAAAACCTAATTATACTTTCAAAATTCCTGACTTTACGGTATTACGGAGTGATCGAAAGCACAGGCAAGGAGGTGGAGTAGCAATTCTGGTACATAAATTACTGAACTTCGAGAAAATTGATATTTGTATTCCACACACTCACGAAGGAATCCAAAGCTTGGGAGTTCACATTCAACACTTTAAATTTGAGGTGGTAGCTGTTTATGCAACACCGCATCATAAAACCGAATCGGCAGAGTGGGAACACCTGTTAATTCATCACAGAGAAAATAAATACCCGTTTGTAATACTGGGAGACTTTGTCTTCATCCAGCTTGGGGAGCGCTACAAGCTAACCTTGAAGGTATTTTATAATAAATCGATAAATACAGGATACATTCCCCTATGGAAGGAACACTATGTTTGCCCCATACTCAAACCGAGGAAAAATCCTGCTGACCATAAATCATACAGGCCTATTTCATTATTGTCTTGCATGGGGAAAGCGTTAGAAAATATTCTGAAGTTCAGGTTAGAATGGTGGGCCTATAACTTCAAACAAATTTCGACAACCCAATATGGTTTCAGAAAAGGATTTAGTTCTACTGACGCATTAAGTTCTTTTACATTATACATTCAGAATCATCTGGCCTATAGAGTGTCGTGTCTGTTTTTATTGATATTCAGTCGGCTTATGATAATGTCAATCTGTCCACATTATACAAACAGTTAATAACACGTGGGGTTAACCAAAAAATTTGTACATGGATATTTAACTATTTTTATGGTAGAAAGTTAACATTAAAATATAAAGGTACGCAATATACCTCGGTTATTCTGGCAAAGGTTTAGCACAAGGGAGTCTCCTCAGTCCGTTATTATACACAATTTATACGAAATCTATAGAACAAATTCAAAATAAATTGATAGTGATATTTCAGTATGTAGATGATCTGGTGATAAGTGGAGCAGCAACTTCTATAGACTTAGCAATTCAAAAATTACAGATAGCGCTAAATAAATTGCAAAGTCTTCTAGTTACTTTACAATTGAATATTAATGTGGATAAAACTCGTGGTATTCTGTTCACAAGAAAATTCTTCCGTATATCACCACTACCGCGCATTAATAAAAAGTCTATTGTCTTTGAGCAGTCCATCAAATATCTGGGGGTAATGTTTGACCATAAAATGTCATGGAATGAAGAGACCAGATTTTTGTTACAAAAGTGTAACAAAGGGCTTAATATATTACGAGCCATTAGCGGAATGAAGTGGGATGTCCATCCAGTAGTAGGTCTTCAAATCTATAAATCACTCATCAGATCCCATATAGATTATATTGCGCCGTTCATTACTTTTAATAAAACACAGTTAAAAAAATTACAGTTGATACAGAATTTTGCCCTTATGCCTGAGCGCCATGTGCTCCACTCCCATTAATATCTTACAGGCAGAAGCTGCGGAGCCTCCTTTTTCGCACAGAAATTTATATCCGACAAATTTTACCTTAGAGTCAAACAGCGTTTCCCTCACATAATCAGCAAACAACTTACTCGTATGTACAAAGCACGCAATAATAAATATTGGCTTGGTAAAAATTTACCTCCACTCATTCATAGTTGTAACAAACTACACGAGATAAGTTTAGTGCAGACGTCTTTAGATCCCTTCTATAAGACTTCCTGCCAGATACTACAGTCTAGATTACAGGTAGATACTAGTTTTTTAAATATATCGAAAAGTCTACCAAATGGCGTTAACAATTCCATTGTCGAGTCAGTATTGGAGGAGTAGAACGATTATGAAATTATTTACACCGATGGCTCTATTGAACATTCTAAAGAGATATACAGCCGCTGTTTCTTACCACAGCAGAAACATCTCTAAATTGTTCCGCATATGCAAGCTCATCATTTTTCATGGAAATGTATGCCATATACGAGGCTGTTTCTTTTATTAGATTATATATATAAAAAAAAAATATTAATACTTACTGACTCCATGAGTGTTCATTTACAACTATCTAGACTCCCAGAATTTTCAATGAGTATATTAGTGGGTTTGGCAACTTCACAAGCGTGGAACTAAGGTGAAGTTTAAGTGGGTCCCTGCCCACTGTAGTGTCCGTGGAAATGAGGTAGCGGATGCGATTACTCGATCAGATCTAATTCCAGCTATTGAGAAGCACGTTAAACTACAATGGAGACAATTAATACCGAAGCTTAAGGAAATGTTGTACCGTTCTTTTCAATCGTATTTTGAATTTCAGAGCTTGTTAAAAGGTAAAAAATACTCCACTATCCAAAAGAGCCCTGGTTTAAACATGGGAATTTTCTCCATAAAGATTTTGTATCTGTATTTGTCAGACTAAGGAGTGGTCATAACTGTTCACCTAGTCATCTTGCCAAATTGGGGATCATCAGAATGGGAGTTTGAGATATGTAATATCGAAGATAGCATTGAACATCAGATCTGGTCCTGCCCAAAATACAAAAATAGAAACAACTTTATTTGTGAACTTTTATCGACAAGGAATACACTTCCAATACAACTTGAAGAACTTATGGTGGATCCTATCTCCTTGGATGCGCGTAGATTATATAGTTTTATTAAGGCAATAATATAAGTTCATAGTCTGAACAGTTCACCTAAACTGGCCAAATGGTGAAAACTGGGCCAATATATATATATATATATATATATATATATATATATATATATATATATATTATTATGATGCATAGCTGGTATTCCTGATAATTTAAAGTTTACTCCTATTTATATAGTTAGTTTTGATTCGTTGTTTTATTACTATAAGTAATCTATCTTATCTTATATTTAATTATGTCACCTTTCCCTTAGTTATATAATTGTTTCATGCAGGTTTTTTTGGTTTTTCCTGCATTTTATTTGCCTCGAGCTTTTTTCTTCTCATTTATAATATCATTATTTATATCACGACAGGCAGGAAAAATTGATTAGCGCGAATTATAAGGTGCATTTTGGTCAATGTTGACTTTTTTAATGGAATGTACAAAGAGACCCTGCTCTTTCGATGTATTCGGTTTAACAATATCCTATCGGATGACGTCGTTATTTCGAGTGGAAACATTTCGAATAAGGGTCTATGGCACTATTTTATTGTTGCCACAAAGTTAGCGCTGATAATGGCACCGATTAGTATAACCTAAAACCAATTTAATGTAGGGTAATGTATTATTATTATTATTATTAAACATACCGAGTTCCTTTCTAAAAAATTAAGAAAATTAAATTATCTTTTTTATTATCTGAAGCAATTTTTTTCATCTACACAGTTATTTCGTCTGTATATTTCTTTGTACCAACCAGTTTTGTGCTATGGACTTATGCATTGGGCTGGAGCTGGAAAGGTATATATGAATGTCATACAATCACTTCAAAACATGTTATTTAACACCATTGGTAATGATAAGCAACCCTGTTGGAAAACTCGTCCTCTCATCGTTCGTGAATTATATGAAGTACAATTACTTGTTTTCGTGTTTAAAAATTTTAAACTTTTTTCGATCGAGTTGCATGGTGGTAAAACAAGGTTATCCTCACACGAGTTAGCAAAGTTGCCTAAATTTAATAAATTTCATACCTGAATCCAAGCTGTTTATATGGGTGCCACTTTGTTTAACTCTTTGCCGCGTCAACTAAAAATTGATCTTAAAAATTATAAACGACGGCGTAAGTCGTTAATTGCATTTGTAATGTGTAAATAGGTAACGGGATTTTCATATAATAATTGAAGTTGCTAACTGGTTTAAAAGTATTCGGTTGGAATTGTTAGATTGATGATTTTATTTTGTAAATTAATTTTTTTTATTTGTAAATTAAGTTCTACTTCAACTTTTTATTAATTATGTGATTATGAGTTATTTCCTGTTATGCCTTTATGTATACACGGCTTTTAGTATTTATTTATGTGTATATTTCTATGTTGTATATATTTACTTTCGTTAGGTATATTTGTGCTGATTTGTAATTATAGTTCAATACTTAGTTTATTTGATTGGCGGTGTCTGGGTGTTTGTGTGTGTTTACTTATATGTCTATATCGATTTCGTTGTTTTTTAAAGAATGTTTCGGTTAAGAAAGTGTATTATTTCATTGAATTATATAACGTTACGTTTTTTTAGTGCGATGGAACGGATGTTAAATTTATCTTTATTTATTTGTATAATCCGGCGTTCGCGCAATATGCGCATAGTCGGGGTTTACACGTTATATATATTTTCTTTGTAATCTCGTATTTTAATTTGAAATAAATTTGAATTTGAATATTAGTACGCGTTTATTTAGCGTAATATTATGTTAATGTGTAAGTACATTATTCAAAATTTTTGATTTTATATATCAGTACAGTTTACTGTTCACTTGGTATTAGTTCTGTTATTCTGTTTGTCACCTAGTGTTTTAACATAAATATTAGAAACAATGAACAGTTGAAAAAGATCGAAAATAAATTTAACAAAGCGGAAATTGTAGAATCATATAAATTCTCAATTTAACAATGATGTAGGCAATCACACGGTTGGGCATCATTGTTAATGATCGCGATGAGTATCACAAGGTTAGCTGAAATTTCAAACAAAAAGTTATAGCTTAGATCATTAGTCACGCTAATTCTTCAATTGCGTTTTATTTCGATACGTGCAAATGATAACTGTTTCTTATTGTAAATGTAAAAATATACATTTTATTTGTTTATTCGTTTATTTATGTAAAAAGTATCAAAAATTAAATTCGAGTATTTTAAGATGCACAATTATTATTCCGTACAAACCCTGAATTTGAGTAATAAATTTAAAATAAAAAAAAATTGTTCACAATAATAAAAACAAATGAAAAAAAAAAAAAAGGAGAAAAACTTAAAAACTATTGTAATATTATATCAGTCAAAAACAAATATAATTTTACAATCTCAGAATCGTTATCGATAGTGGATCAGGTCGGCCTCCCACCATTTTGGACTTTTTCTATTTCTTTTCCATTCAGCAGAACCAGTTGATGAACTAGTTCCACTCGCGAGTGTTCTTTTTTTCTTCAGTACAACAGGACCATGCGGTGTAGCAGTTGACGAACTAGTTCCATATGCGTCTGTTTCTTTTTTCTTCAGTATAGCAGGAACACGAGGTGTACCAGTTGACAAACTAGTTCCATATGCGGCTGTTTCTTTTTTCTTCAGTACAGCAGGAACACGAGGCATACCAGTTGACGAACTAGTTCCATATGTGACTGTTTCTCTTTTCTGCAGTGCAGCAGGAACACGCGGCGTACCGATTAACGAACTAGTTCCTCCATATGAGCGTGTTCCTTCTTTCTCCAGTGCAGCAGGATCGCTAGTTCCACTCAGGAATATGTCTATCTTTTTCATATAATCACCATACCGCAACGGTAATGAAGGAGGAGGTTTAGTGTAAACTTTATCACCAATAAATTTCCAACCTAATTCTCGAATTTTTGCTTCAGCTTCACTTTCGTAATAATCCATTATTGTTAAGAAATGAGCGAATTCGACGTATGGTTGACTGACACTGAGTATGCGTAAATAAAAGCGTCTAATGGCGTCTGTAATTTTAAAATCGATTTACTGAATCAACATCAAACGACAAACACGTATGTAAATAAATTACGATCTTAGTACATAATTAAGTTCGATTCTTATACGTTTTGCGTCGTCAAAAAGCTGATATTTATTTAAGGAAGAAGGCAAAAAGTACACGAACGAGTTCTAAAGATGCGCTGGAACAAATGTCGAAATTTAAATTCGAACGAAGGATGGTAAAACGATTACATTTACTCATAAGATAATGTATATAGTGTAACAAAATTATTAGTAAAACATCAATTGAAAATTAGTTAAATCACTAATATTTATTTTCTTATAGAAAACACAAAGCTTTATTTACGCCATTATCAAGTGAAACATTTTTAAAAAAATCATAATTTTAAAATATAAATTAAATATAATTACTTAAAAATATTTGATGGTGGTTCGTTGAAATTATAATCATCGACAGGGACTAACTCGCAGATGAATATCGGGTTTACCCAGAGAAGATGGACGGTTTTGTTGGTTTTTGTTTTTGAATGAAATTTTATTTAAAAAAGAGAAAAGATTAGATAACGATCATTTGTGGAGCATAATATCGTTCAGATGACCGCCATTTGCAATAATACATTCAGTTGGTCTTTTTATAAAATTTTCGAAGACTTTTATGAGCATAAGTTGTTGAATTTTTGAAATTTCAGAAATCCGAGTTTTCAGGTCTTCTTAGATCTCATGGACGTGTTCTGTAAACACGGCTCTTAAGGTATCACCACACAAAAAAAAACCCTTAACTTTTAATTCTTTTCGAAACTCCCTTCACACTGTTGTCATCGATTCACGTTGAAAATTTCTACGCAAAACGAGCGCTTCGTCTTGTTATAGGATGCCGTGATAACCGAAACTGGACAAAAACGAATCTCTCATGTACGCACTAAGCGTGGAGAACGCGGATTTGCGTTATAGCAATGTTACTAATTGCGCTATTCAAAAAACTAAGCAGTCAGTCTTCTCTGGGTCACCCTAATATATATATATATACGTATAATATGCGTTATAAACGCGTTACGGTATATGTAAATGTTATATAACTACATAATATGTATTGATTATAGTTACCAGTGATCTTAGGGACATATTTTTGTAATCGTCGCGACCAATTATATTCCTTCAGATGGCGATAAATTCCAACAGTATCTCCTGACCTCATATTGAGAAATACTCTTCTTAACTGCGGAATATCTAGAAATGTTCTTTTTATCTTTGGCGGCATTCTATTCCAC